>JARHVA010004347.1:1070000-1150000 GCA_037957365.1 Torreya grandis | reverse complement strand
CTAGTTAGAATTTTAGTTACTCTATAGAGAGTCATTTTTCCCTATCTAAATAGAGGGGGGCTTTTATTATTTAATTGTTCCTAGTAAAGTAAAACATGGAGTATTCGAATTAGGGGGACTAGAATCTAAGCCTAAGTATTCCTCAATGACTGATAGCATACAAGTACCATGAGGAAAAAGTGAAAAGAACCCTAGGAAAGAGAGTGCAATAGACCTAGAATCTGATGCATGTAAATAATTAGTCAGTCACAACACCTAGCATATAGATATAAGCCTATTTGGATCATAGTGGTGCATCACAGTGGTGCATCTGACTATATAAGTCTCTAAATCTTGGTGTGTGGTGCATCATAAGTGGTTAGTGTAGCACTGAATGCCATACCTTTTGCATAATGGGCCAATAAGTAAATGGGAACAACAACTTAAGCCATTAGGTTTAGGTACGACTACAACTATGTCACTATGGTGACCCATATAGCTATCCAGGGAGGGGGAGGTCTCAACTAAGTGCCTAACCCTGACCCCCCTCCCCTCCCCTCCCCTCACTAAGTCTAGGGATAGGGATAAGGATAGATAGGGCACTCCCCCATATAGATAGGGAACCTCCCTCCCCCTCCCCCTCCCCCTCTAATATATAAGGATAGGGATAGGGATATATAGTTATTCCTATTTGACCCAAAAATAATCGATCTAGCCATGATCAAGTTAAAGAGTGCTCCAACAAGCCTTGGAGGACCGAAACCACGTATGTGGAAAACTATAAGGATGACTTGTGGCTAGGGATGAAAGGACAACTAAGATTAGATATAGCTATTTTTGCATAAAATCCATTTCAGTAGGGAGTACATGCTTATGGCCTGAGGTAGAGCACTCAATGGGTTAGGGTGGCCCAAAGCTTGACCAACCCCAAGGAAACTTTGAGTATAGGCCATTTTAGTAAGTAGACAGACGTTGGGTACTAAGATCTAGATTCAAGAGGGAAATAGCCCAAATCATATGCTAAGGTCCCTAAGTAGTCACTTAGTAGAAAAGGAAGTAATCGAGCGATGATAACCAGGAGGTGGGGTTGGAAGTAGCCATCCTTTGAAGAAAGCATAATAGCTCACTGGTCTAGCTCCATAAAACCAAAAATGTATCAAGGCTTAAGTGATTCACTGAAGTGACGATATCCATTCCCATCCATCTTATCCATCTAGATATATAGCTAAGCTCTAGTTGAACACCATATAGGTATATAGAATGGAGCTATAATACTATAGTACTCTAGTCAGTACTATAATATCTAGTTAGTATAGTCTGCAGTGTGGTATGTGGGTTAGTAGTAGGATGTTCTATGAATTGAAGAAGGGATAATAACATAGTTCACTGGAGCTCTATATCCCTATGCCAAGATAGAGTTTTTTGGCCTATCTATATCCCCATCCCTATCTATACAGAGGGGGAGGCCCCCCTATATAGATCTAGTAGAATCCCCATCCCCATCCCATCCCATCCCATCCCATATATATAGAGAGGGAGAGGGAGTGGGGGAAGGGGGCCACCCTAGATATCTATCTTAGACCCCCATCCCATCTAGATAGAGAGGGAGAGGGATAGGGGGCCAAAAAAAGAGATATTAGAAGTGAGAATGCATACATGAGTAATGATAATCATGTGAAAAACATGATCACTTACCTGTTCTAGGGTTTTTACAATCAGTTAATCTATGCAAAGTGAATCAGGCCCTAAGGAATCCTTGAAAGGGATATCTACTGATGGGTATATGAAAGTGATGAATTTGCCCAGACTACTAAACCTTGGCCTGCACTCCACTACCCATAGGGTGAATCTTAAACCCATTGGAATTCCCTATCTATATATAGGGCTATATTTAGTAAGGTGATGAGATCCAAAAAGATGCAGCTATTTTCTATTCAAGTTTCAACTTCTAGGGAAAAAAATTGAATTGGGAGGGTAATTCTCCCCTTCCTTTGTTGGGATAGTGCCTCCCCACCTCCACCTCTATGTCTAGCTATAGACTAGATATGACCCTATAGAGATAGATAGGGGATAGGTGCCCTCTCGATGAACTAACTATACCCCAAACTGACATGGGTGAATGAGTAGAGTATACTAGGGTTCTTGAGAGAACCATGTTGAAGGAGCTCAGAAAAATGACCCCATAACTTTGGGAGAAGGGGTGCTTTCCCGTATATGGGAAAGTGTCACATATTAGGGGGTAGATATTGTTTATTAAAAACATATGACTCTGCCAAGTGGTAACATGATGTATAGAGTCTGACACCTACCCAGTGTTTGAAGGTTAGAAGAAGTATAGCTTCAAACGGAAGCCCCAATAAATGGTGGTAGTAACTCTAACTATCTTAAGGTAGAAAAATTCCCTATCACATAAGTAGTGACCTACATGAATGGTGTAAGGACTACCCTACTATCTCCAACATGGACCCAGTGAAATTGAATTCTTTGTGAAGATGCATAGTACTAATGGTTAGATAGTAAGACCCCGTGCACCTTTACTATAGCTTCATAGTGACAACCTCGATCAAATGTGTTAGATAGGTGGGATGTGGTAACACCAATCCTAGACACCACTCTTTCATCTAAAGATGCCTAACCATTGGCTGGGAGACTAAACCCCAAGCCTATCTATTGGTGGGGTTCTCTATAGACTAGTTACTAGTTATTATAGGATCCCCTCATCCCCTCATCTATATAAGATGGAATAGAAATATAATCATCTCTAAACTCTAGTGGGATATTGCAAGGTGGGTAGTTTATCTAGGGTGGATACCTCCTAAAGATTAATGGAGGTGTGTGAAGGTAGGCTCAAGCTAATGAGCTCATGAGCGTAATGGTATAAGCCTACATGATTATGAGACTGACCAATCGAATAGAGATGAAAGTCAGCCATAGTGATCTGGCAGTCCCATGTGGAAGGGCTCTTGCTCAATGAATCAAAGGTACACTAGGGATAATAAGCTGATGACTCCCAAGATCTCTTATTGATGGAGTCATTTAGCACCTCAATATCAACTCATCACATCCTGGGGTTGAAGAAGGTGCCAAGGGTTCATTTGTTCACTGATGAAAGTGGTACATGAGTTGGGTTTAGAACATAGTGAGATAGTTTTATTCCTAGCTACCACTAGTTTTGAAAGGATAACTATGAGGATCCAAACCTAGTATGAGAGGATTCGGTTGGGCCAACCTATGGTGTACCAATTGTATCCAGAATGCAACACCAAGAATCCAAGTCAGTATGGAAGAATTACTGAAAGCATCTAAGTGAGAAATCTTTCTCTATACAAGTTCTTGTATGAGGTAAAATAACATCACTTTGATAGGCATTTTTGTGTAATAAATTTTAGGTGTTTAGTGAGATCATACTAAACCAAACCCCAAATCCGAAACCCCAAACCATAATAGACTAGACTAGACTAGACTGAGGAGATCCCCAAGATAGAGTTCTTTTTTGGCCTCTACCTCTCATCTATATGGGGATGTGGCCAAGTCTATATAGCCATCTCTCCCTTATACCCTATATATAGATGGGCCCCAACACCCCCACCCCATATATACACTCTAAATAAGACTCCCCCACCCCATATCTAAATTGAATATAGACTCTAACTCTAACTCTAACTCTATCTCTATCTCTATCTCTATCTCTATCTCTATCTCTATCTCTATCTCTATCTCTATCTCTATCTCTATCTCTATCTCTATCTCTATCTCTATCTATAGTCATAGCCAAAAATACAAAGCCAAATCCAAAGCTAAAGAAACTCTATCTCTATATATAGCAAAAAAAACTCACTATGTCTAGGTGGGTATGGATTGGTAGGTGGGTATGGATAGGTAGGTGGGGATGGATAGGTGCGGATGGATAGGTAGGTGGGTATGGATAGGTTTATCCATGGAGGATCATGCCAGATGGATATGTGGGGGGACCCTACCCTAGATAGTGGTGGCATTAGATGGATAGGTGTGGATGATCTCCATGAGGTTTGAATCCTCATTCATCTCTGATTGGGGACTACAACAAGACGTGAAACACCCATTCCTATTCTGACCTCAATCTCTAAAACCATCTTGCACCATATGTACTGATTATTTGGGAGACATGGTCAAAGCCCAGATTAGACTCTATATTAGAGTCTATAGTAGAGTAGGCCACTTGATCGATAGATATCTATATGTCGAGTCGATGCCGCACCCATCTAGAGTCTAGTCTCTACCCATCTAATCTCTAATCTCTACCCATCTAATCCATAATCTATACCCCATTTATAGATGGAGTAGTGAATACTACCCATCCATAGTCTTTGTAGTCTCTAGTCCCTAGTCTCTAGAGTCACCTACTATCCATCTATATATATAGAGAGAGTAGTCATCCAGTCCCAATGAGAGTTCATGAAGGACTAGAGTCTAGAGTAGAGTAGAGTAGGCCACTTGAACATATATATTCAACTCTAGGTAGCCCACCCCCACTATCTATCTATCTAGAGAGTAGTTCTATCTATATCTATATCTATTTATTTGGCCCCTAGCTATACTACTCTATACTCTAGAGTGGATATCAGAGTACTCACTCTTAGATATTGAGAGTATTGAGTGGAGTTCTATATCTATCTGTCTAGCCCCCATCTAATCTATATAGTTATATAGATATATCTGGGGCAATCAGGTTTCTCTCTATAGAGAGTGGATATAGATCTGGCCCGATTCTATATAGCTAGAGTCACCCCCCATCTGTATATAGTCAGATAGGGCCCCAACTTGGCCCCTTCTATAGAGATCTAAGTGGGTGTGGGGGTCCCTACATCTATAATCTCGATGGACTAGACATTAGAGAGTCACCCCCCACCGTATATATAGATTAGATTCTAGATAACCCCAACTATATATAGTTACCCGTTGGTCCCCTACACCCAATCCCATTCAAATAGCCCATGTCGCCTCTTCTATATAGATCTCTTGACCAATAGTTTCTATCTATGAAGGGATTGGGGGCCCCTCTATCTATTCTATTCTATTCTATTCCATTCCATTCCATATAGATAGGGCCTCTGAGTGTTCTAGAGAAACAATCTATGCAGGGGTAGCTATAGATATAGGATATACCCTTGACTATGGTTGGAGGGCTCGACTCCATCTATATAAAATAGAATATAATCCATGGTGACAATGGTGAATGGCTATGGAAAATGGATATGGAAAATGAGGCATAAAATAGATGGGATAGGCTTGCTATCACTCTCCATCCATTGTAGAGGGTTGGTACCTACTAATGAAACACACCGGTGGCACTATCTTGTTGGTTCTAAGTTTAGATAAGTTGTTTGGTATGATAGATAGATCCCAATCCCCTCAATCCTAATTTTTTTGGTATGATAAAATCTATACCCATCAGTTTGGTTGAGGATAGATTAGATCGACATCATTCAAGTCTTTCTGATCCCTTTCATCTAGTGGCTAAGACATCATATTTTCATGTTGAAGACATAGGTTCGATTCTCATAGGGGATAGATATTCTTATGGGTAGTAACGGCTTCATCATCTATAAAAAAGGGGAACAAATAAACCTTGAGAGGTGCCCCCTTGACTATCACACATGTTATTTACCATACGATCAAGAGACTATCACAATGCATAGCGATGAGATTAATCTATTTGGGGTAGAGAGAGATCTTGACTAGACTAGGGCTCACTAGAGGCTATAGGACTAGAGCATCACTTTGCACTACTCCCCTATCTTATTCTTATATATATATGGAAACCTCTATTCCATTTTTTCTCTATGGCATCACTCACTAGAGGATAGGAATAGACTAGACTAGGGCCCGACCCCATATCTAAATAAGGGTTGGCCCCTATCTAGAATATCAATCTCAATTAGAGTTAGAGTTAGAGTTTATATAGAGGGGGGAGGGGGCGCTATAGGTCTATATCTATCTAGCCCCTATCTATAAATATATAGATATGGGAATCTATCTATCCACTCCTCACCCAATTAGATTAATCCATATCACCATCCCCATCCCCATCCCCATCTATTATATATAATAGGATAGGATAGGGATATCCATCTAACTCTATATAGATGAGACCATCTAGATTAATTAGATAGGGGTATATAGATGGATAGGGGCCCCTTCCCCCTCCCCCTCTATATATATAGATATGGGGTCTATAAGGCCCTATAGATCCCATATCCCATCTATATAGAGGGGGAGGGGGAGGGGGTGGGGGCCCCTATAGAGTTTCTTCCCCTATCCCAAGAGTTGGGGCTGGGCCCCCCTATATATAGAGTTAGATAGATATAAAGGGGCCTCACCCCCTCTCTAAAATTTCATTATGGGGTGAGTGTAGTGAAAACCCCCTAAGATAGATTAGATCAGATCTATCTAGGGGGAACCCTCCTAGATATATCTAACCAAGATAGATAGGGATGGGGCCCAAGCCTTATCTATCTGGGCCCCCAATTGTACTATATATCATTTTTTTGGCAACCATATAAAGTTAGAGCCCCTATCCCCTCTCTATATATAGGAAACTCACTCCCATATAGAGTTTAGTTTAAATAGAGGGCCCCTTAGATAGATCTAACCCAGATAGATAGGGCTTAGGGGGAGGCCATATAGAGAGGGGTGGCAAAAAGAACTATAGACTTGGCCCAACCCTATAATGTTAGAGCCCCTAGTGTGTTTTTGGCCCTCTCCCCTCTCTCTATATAGGATAGGAAACTCACTCCCATATCTATATACAGGCCATATAGAGTTTAGTTTAGATAGAGTCCCCCCTAGATAGATCTAACCTAGATAAATATATAGGGCTTGGGGGTAGCCTCCCTATATATCTTTCTTATCTTGAGTGTAGCGAATATTATCTTAGATATAGGGTGGCCCAAGATAGAGTTGGCCCTCCCCCCTCTATATATAACTAAACCAAACTAAATAACTCTAAACTAACAGAATATATATATATATATATATATATATATATATATATATATGGGGATCCCATTAAATCTATATGGTGGCCCTAATATATAGTATAGTATAGTATAGTATAGTAGAGTAGAGTAGAGTAGAGTAGAGTAGAGTAGAATAAAGTAGAGTAGAGTAGAGTAGATTAGAGTGTAGAGTAGAGTAGAGTAGAGTAGAGTAGAGTAGAGTAGAGTAGAGTTCCATAGAGATATAGGGTGGCCCCCCTCTTTATAGAATATAGATTAGAGCCCCAATAGAGAGAGTTTTTTTGGCCCTCTCTATATATAGGAAACTAACTCAACTTCCCTTATATATAGGGGTTGCCAAAAAAATGATAGATAGTTGGGGGTGGCCTTCCTCTATATATAGATTAGATTAGAGTTAGATAAAGTTTAATTTAGATAGAGGGCCAAAGAAATTCAATATATATATATATATATATATATATATATATATATATATATATATATATATATATATATATATATATATGTATGTATGTATGTATGTATGTATGTATGTATGTATATAGGGGTCCCCAGCCCAATCTATCTGGGCCTATCTAATCTCTATATGGCAGATCTATATCTATATCTATATCTATCTAGCCTTAGATAGATCTAACCCAGATAGATATATAGGGCTTGGGGGGGCTCCCCCTATATAGATCTGCTATATAGAGATTAGATAGGCCTAGATAGAGAGGGCTTTGCTCCCCTAGATAGATCTACTCTATATTGGTGCCCCCTCTCTATATGGAGTTTATTTGGCCCAAGCTCTATATATCCATCTAGGTTAGGTCAGATCTATCTAGGGGGATTGGGGGCCCTCCCTATATAGATTGGATTGGATTGGGATTGGATCATAAATATGGCTAACAACCTCTATCTTATCTATTATTCTCTTAGGAGGCTGAGGGCCCTAGCCCCACCACTATCTAGGGATAGGGGGCCCTTCACAGCGACCCTTATTAATATAGATGGGGAGGCTGAGGGAGAGGGAATACCTTAGCCTCCCTATCTATATCAATAGGTAAGGCCATGTGCATAAATGACCCAACTCTATCTAGGGGGTAACCATATTTAGATATAGGGTGCCCCATAAATAGATAGATAAGATAGGGGCCCCCGATCTATTGAGTGCCTTTAAGACTAAGACCTTCATATCCTCATCCTCCTCTCTGAGAGCCTTATATATCTATGTATCCCCCCTCCTTCGTTAGGAGAGAGAGAACCTCAACCTATCAGTTGAGTACCCCATATATAGCCATATAGAGTTTAATGGTGATTAGATAGGGGCCCTCAGCTAACCTTACCTCAAGTTGATCTCATAGGTGGTTGTGTTCTCTAGGTAAGAACAAATGGGGGGGGAATCAATCAAGTTTCATTATTCATTAGATCCATACTATGGAGTAGGAACTAATGAGAAATTGAGATGCTGGAGGTGGTGATACCCACTCACTAATGGTACTACTTTATTCAAACCCAAAGCCCATACTGAAGTGTAGATGACTTGAAGTCTATGCCTCAAGAATGGACAAACTAGAAAACCCACTTCTGGGAAAGTCAGTTATGGTATGGTCTACTGGTTATGGGTCTAATTATACTACTACATGTGGTTCAAGAAAGATAGAGTAGCATATGAAAGAGAGTATCACATGAAAGAGAGTATCACATTTTATGCATGTAGTAGATGTGATCATGTGTATAAAGATGATGAGAAGAGAAGACTACAACCATATCTTAGGGTCCAATTCCATAGGACCCCTTCCTTCCCTGCTACCTTAGTTTAGTAATGCTCTAGTTTAGTCATGCTTCAGTTTAGTAACTTAGTGTAGTGGTAGTGCTATGTCGTAACAACCGATCGAGAGATGAAATAAGAATTTCTCTAAATCCATGACCTTCCTTCACATGTTCAATCCTTTTCTAGCAGTTTTCCCAGATATCTCTCCCATTAACGCAACTTTCATTTTGTCCATTCATGGAGTTGTATTTAGTACCTCTAAGAAATATGATTATCCACCATTAGCAAGTAATGTGGGTTGGCTTGGATCACCCATTATTCTAATCACCATACTATTGCTCGTAGCTAGTGCACCTCTCCCAACTATCGCCCATTTCTTTCAAAATAATTTCTTTAGGAAAGATGATTTTACATATTACCACCAAATATTTCTTCCATTAAGTATGGATAGTACCATCCTAATGTGCTTTGATTATTTCAAACAAGATAGGTTCCATGCTTTTGAATTCATTGTCTCAATCCCACTTCCTACTAGCAGTATGCTCTTCATGATCTCAGCCTATGATCTAATCACTATGTATTCAGCTATGGAGCCTTAGAGTTTATGTTCTTATGTGATCATAACATCAAAAAGGAACTCTAAATTTTCCATGGAAGCCAGCTTGAAATATTTGATTTTAGGTGCATTTTCCTCTAGAATATTATTGTTTGGGTATGACTAGATAACTACCAGTGTTATTCCCATCCCAGAGAATGATCTCCCTTCATCATCAAGTGCCCCACCACTATTTAGCCTTAGATAGATATAGATATAAATAGTGATATATAGGGCTCACTCCTCTCCCAACTCTCTATCCTATCTATTTGGGTCCATCACCATATCTATATAGATAGGGTGTTAACTATATACTATATATAGTTGTGCCCCCAAATAGATTCTCCTTAGCCCCCCCTCTATTCTATCCATATGGGGATAGAGGGGGGGCTAAGGAGAATCTTTTTGGCCAAGCATAGAAATGAATGACCTCCAATATCTATTTAATAAAATATAATCTATTATAGGGGGCAGTTGAGTTGCTCGACTGACCCCTATATTAGATAGATAGATATTGTAGGTCGAGGGAAAACCTCATCTCTTGTTTCCATATAGAGATATAGGGACCCTCCCCCTCTCCAGATATCTATATATGGTGGCGTATCTAGTAGAGCCTCCCCAATTATATAGTTGAGAGAATTCTCCCCATAGAGAGAATAGAGAGGGGGGGCCTCCCCACCTCTATCCACTTGTCCAATTATCTACTCTATAGTGGAGGCTGCCACCATAAAGAGAGGAGAAATGCATGCTAGATATAGATAGGGGTCAACCCCCTATGCCCTAGAAGAGAAGAGAATCCTCTATCCACTATAAATAGGGAATATATAGGGCTGTTACCCCCTTCTACCAATGCCCATTGCCTCCCACCCCATATCTAAGCTGAATCTAGATCCAATGTCAATGCCAATGAAACTCTATCTCTATCTTAGGGATAAGGATAGGGAGAAATAGAGTTATTTATAGACGGGGGGAAGGGGGAGTTATAATATATAGAGTCTATAGTGAGGCCATTAGGGGATGACTAGAGTGATGGCATGGTCCCATCCCCATCTATAGAGATCAGATCTAGATGGGCACTTGATAGACCCCAACTAGATCTAGAGCTGTTGGCCTATATAGATAGGGGCAACCCAATATATAAATAGATTTGGAATTGGCACCCCCTCTCTATATATATGGGGAGTTTCTTTGGTCCTCCCTATAGATATTATCTTATATAGATAACTCTAGACTATGGCCCCACTCTCTCATTTACATTTACATTTATATATGGGGTGCCACCATATCCATTATCTAATAAACATATAGATCTACAGGGGTGACAAAAAAGATAGACTAGAGATAGGGAGATATGGGCCCCTCTCCAATTGCCATATATATATATATATATATATATATATATATATATATATATATATATATATATATATATATATATATATATATATATATATATATATATATATATAGGGGAACCTCCCCCCTCCCTAAATAGCCCCTATATATCTCTACCCCCTATATAGATCTATTATATAGATGGGGGAGTGTAGTCTATAGTTGGCATAGTATGGCACCCCCATGGTCTATATTTTTTTGGCATGGTCTATCTTTTTTGACCCCATATATAGCCATATAGAGTTGAGTTTAATGGGGTAGGGTTGAGTCCCTATCTACATAGAGGGGGGTCCCTAGGCTATATAAGTGGAGTTCCCTCTATATATATGACCTCTCTCTCTCTCTCTATATATATATATATATATATATATATGGCCTCTATATATGTTGGTTGAATATTTTGTCGATCAACTTACTAATAAACAAAATAGGTATGATTAGCCAAAGTAGGAAGATTAGTCATCCAAATGTGTAGGTTTACCACATCAGAAGTGGACTGATCTCTCCTCTCATCAAGGGGAGGTTCCCTATAGATAGGCTATATATATAAACATAAAATAATATTCAAGGGTAGGACAAACCATCCATCTGTCTTTATTCAGAGATGATGTGTGTAAATCAAAGGAGAAACTCAAGAAAAATGACAAAAAGCCATCCTCTTCTTTCAGAAGTACTATTCAGCAAGCCACAAGAATACTCCAGGTAATAACAACAAAATGTAACAAAAGATGTAATAACCAGCAAATCGAGATGCAACACAAAGTCTCCACCTAAATTGTTCAAGAGTAAGATACGAAGGAAAATGAGGGCACGAAGTCGTCCCAAGGTCCTTTACACATAATTGAAAAGAAAACACACTGAAAGGCAATTATGGGGGCACAAAGTCTCTCCACAGTTAACTCTTCAGGACACCTTCTTGACTGTTATCACTAATCCTGCTTGTTAAATTAAAGGAACATAGAATATATCAAGGAAAAAGACATAAGAACAGTTTCCTCAACAACAAAGATATTACAGCACAAAGTCTGAAAAATCACTTGCTTTCTTATTCCAATAACAAAATATGATCAACAATCTGAGCTCAAAGTCTCAAAAGTGCCTTTCAATTTGGGCAGAGTTTTATTTTGATTGTCAAAAAAGAGATCCTTTTACAATAGAAGACAGTCCCTTATATAGCCTCTTTAAGAAGGACCCAAGAATAATAACACATCATGTTGCATTGGAATCTATTAGGAAAATAGGCTAGAAATTAGGGGCATCTACCCATTTGTATTTCTTAATGCAGGGAAACAAGTCACGTTATTGAAAGTTCACATTTTTCAATGTCCACTTGGTGATCTGATCCTTCCTCATCACTCCTCCTTTCCTAGTTAATTAAATCGGGTCCTAGATTCAATTCACTGTTCTGTTCCTTCCTTGCTTTCTACTGGTCTTGGCCTTAAAGCTTGTGAATGCATTCGGGTCTATAGGTTCAAAGAATCAATAGCTAGTTCGCTATGTTGAATTTGATGTCTTCGGGTATGTCACCCCTTGGTCTTCTTTTGAATTTTATAGTTGGCACTTTATTGGATTGAACTTACCCTTCTGGGCCTTAAGAAATTACCCACTTTGGGTTGGGAAGAGCCCCCCGCAAGGGTATCTACCCTTTGGGTGGTCTTTGAATGGCCTTCGAGTTTCTTCGAGCGACCCTTTGGCTTCGGGGAAGCATTCTTCAAATTGGCAGTCGAGAGTCCCCCGTAAGGGCACCTACCCTTTGGGGTCCTTCAGTGGCCTTTCGTGAATTCTTGCGGACAATTCCTATAGGTATTTTCCCAGGGCTTTTCCCTAAGAAAATTCCCATGGACAAATTCTCACGGACAAAAAGTCTGCAAAAATTTCCTGCAGACAAAAAGTTTGTGAAAATTGTTCCTTTTGCTTTTGCCTTGGTTTGTTCAGGCTTTCTCTAAATTCTTTCAGGATTTTTGTTCGAAGGAATTCCTTTGGACAAAAAGTTTGAAGGAATTGCTTCTTGCCTTAGCTTTTCTTGAATTCCTTAAACAAAATTTGAAAGAATTACTTTTGTGGCCTTCTTTGAAAATGACCCTTCCGAAGGGTACTTTCATTGACCAAGTGCCCTCCATAAGGGCACTTGTCTTTTAGGAGGGTTATTTGAACTAAGTCGATGATCCCTTTGATTGAACCAAATGTTGAACCATTCCATTGAACCAAGTCGATGAACCACTCCATTGAACCAAGGCTTTGAATCAATTTGTTGAACTAAGGCATTGAACCAAAATGGTTCAAGCCAATGAACCAAGCCTTTGAACCATTTGTTTGAACCAACCGTTGAACCACTTCATTGAACCAATCTATTGAACCAAGCTTTGAACCAAAGTGATGAACTAACCGTTGAACCAAAATATGTTGAACCAACCATTGAACTAAGTTTTGGTTCAATGGTTCAAACAAAGCCTTGAACCGACTGACAAACCATTTGACGTTGAACCAAAGGATGAACCAAATGCATTGAACCTACTGCTGATGCTTGCCAATGGAGATTTCTATTTGAACCAAGGCACTGAACCAATCCCAAAAATGACCAAGTGTTAGAAACTGATTCTTTTGGTTGAACCCGCATGCAGAAACCTTTGAACCTATAAAAATGAACTTGCCTACATAGTCCGTAGAAACCAAGTCCATATTTTTATTTAACCTTGAAAGAGTCCATAGAAATCAACCTATGAAGCCTGTTGAATGATCCGCTACAGAGTCTATAGATTTCTCTTCCTGCTGAGTCTGTAGATTTAACCCTGTAGAGTCCATAGATTTAAGCCTCTAGAGTCTGTAGATTTTTGAGAAGTTTGAAAAATGAGGAATTTGAATTCCCAAGACAAATTTTGAATAAAGGGGAAGATAATTTTGTTCTGTAGGACCAAAATAGTTCAAATGTTGTCCCAAAAATGAGTGATAGTTTTTGGGGGACAATAGTTGGCTCCAGTTGGGGAACTTCTGTTAATTGCAAAAAGAATTGAAAGGAGTAGAATCCAAAATCTCCAGTGTCTTCATGTGTACCATTGGGTTATGGAGTCATGCTACCTAGAAATGAAAGGCATAAAAAACAAACAAACAAAATAAAACAAAATTAAAAACTATACAAATATACAAATGTAATGCTTTGACACTTCAAGAGTTGAAGTGTTTCAGATGCTGCCCATTGTGGGGTAGATAAAAGAGTGTGCCATCTTGATATTTTAGTAGAAAGATATTTTCACCAATGTGCTAATGAATTATAAATGGGCCTCTCCAAAGGGAGTCAAACTTTCCATGCATCCCCTTTGGTTCTCTCCTTTTGTCCCACAGTAGGACTTTATCCGCAATCTAGAAATCATAATTTTTAGGCTTCTGGTCAAAGAGTTTCTTTACCAAACTTTGATGAGCAGCAATTCTATCCACCACCATAGTTCTCTATTCTTCTAACTCATTCAGGCACATGATTCTTTTATCAAGAGAGATTTCATATGTCTGATCTTCAATTGCCTTTGCCAATTTCAAGGCTGGCAATTCTAAGGTAATTGGTATCTTAGCATTGATACCATAAAGAAGTTGAAAAGGAGACATACCAATTTCTCTCTTTGGTGTGATTCTATCTATCCACAGAGCATCAACTAATACTTTATGCCATGTTCTTTGATTGTCATCTACTAACTTCTTGATAATAGTTACCAAATTCTTATTACTAGATTCAGCGTGTCCATTCCCTTATGGAAAATAATCAAAAGAGTGAGAGAGTGTAACTCCATAATGGAAACATAATTGTGTAATCTCTTGAGAGGTGAAACAAGCTGAATTATCAGTAATAATTTTGATTGAAATTCCAAACTTGGAAATGATATTCTCTTTGAGGAAGTTGCATACAAACTTGGAAATGATATTCTCTTTGAGGAAGTTGCATACAACTTCTGAAGTAGCATGCTTAGTTGGGATTTCTTCTACCCACTTGGTGAAATAGTTAGTTGCTGTAAGGACATAATCATGTCCAACACTTGAAGATGGGTTTATTGTCTCAATAAAATCAAGTCCCCATTGCTGAAAAGGTTCTTCTATGATCACTGGCTTGAGAGGCATAACAGCTAACTTGGGTCTTCTAAAAAATTGCTGACAGAGTTCACATTTTCTCACCCACTTATGTGCATCTTGGAAAAGAGTTGGCCAGTAATACCTGGCTCACAAAATCTTGTGAGTAGTCACAGGAGCAAAAATATGTCCTCCACAGGTTAGATTGTGGAAAGATTTCAAAAGCTGGCTTTGTTTCTCTTTGTCTACACAGTGAAGGAATACTCCATCTATACTTCTCTTGTACAAGCCATTATCCCAAAGGACAAAATTAGCAACTTTAAACTTGATAGTCCTCTTTTCTTTGTAAGACAAATGAGTGGGACATTCACCATAAGTAAGAAAATGAGTGATACCTAAATACCACTCATTGGTAGTGGAGACAAAAAGGACTATTGGTGTCTCTTCCACTTCAGCTTCTTCACATTATGTCTTTTGGCTTATTGTTAGGAATTAATTGGCACAAGCCTTTACCCCTGACCAATTTTTTCAACTTGATGTCTAGATCAAACTCTTGGATATTTTCAATCTAATTACCTCTTTTCGTACCAAACTCTCACTGAGTTAATATAGACTTGACTGTAGTGTCAAGCACTAGGGCAATAGTATGTGAATTCAGAATATAGAAGCGAAAATGTTTGAATGCTTTCACCAAGGCATAAACATGCTTCTCTATATTTGAATACTTCATCTCATGGGTTTTGAGAGGGTAACTCATGAAAGAGATAGGAGATTCCATACCTTGTGTTGTTGAACAAGAATTGCTGAAAGAGTGTGTTTAGACGCATAGCTATATTTGATGAAATCTTTTTTGTAATCTGGGCAAACCAAGGTAGGGGCATGAACAATGGTGATCTTGATATCTTGAAATGTTGCCTTGCTTCTTTAGTCTAGCTGAAGATGGTCTTCCCTTTCATCATGTTCACGATGTGTCTAGTTTTCTCAGCAAATTTGGGGATGAATCTCTGTAAGAAATTCACCTTTCCAAAGAAAGAATGAACAACATTCTTACTTGTAAGAAAATTAAGTTTTTGAATAGACTTGACTCTATCTGAGTCAATATTTATGCCTTCTGTTTTTAACTAGTTTTTCACTTTTCTACATTCAAAAGAGATGAAAGAAACTAAAGTAATGGACAAGGGTTAAATGATACCCGGATGAGGTCTGCGCACCGTATCCAAATGACTGAAGGGACTCCTCTTTGGCTATGGAGGATGACACCTGCAAAAGAAAAAGACTTAAATAAGAAAATTTTTAGATAGGTAGGTAGTGGACTACTAAGCAATGCTTGATCTTAGAAGTGCAAAGACTTCCTAGAAGGGTGTCAGTCCACTGATTGATAAAAAATAGAATGCTGCTAGAAAAGGAAATGATAAAGGACTAAACAAAAGAAATAGAAATAAATGCGTACCTGTATGTGGATATATATTTTCCATAGTCATCAGCATTGGTGGTTCTGCCAGCATCGATTGGTTAAGGTCCCCGACATCGGTTAGTCTACCGACGTCGGTGGGGGCAATGGGCCTGGTGGCTAGCATCAGTCAGGGCAACAAGTCTTTAGATGAGTCTCAGGTCAGTCTGTGGTTGATGGGATAGTCTGTGGTAGTTTAAGAGTCTATGTAGGGTTTTGTAGGATAGAGAGTGTGGCCTGAAAGAAGGACCAGATGAAGGATAGGGATGTGTTGCTAAAAAAGGGGTATGGGTAGGAGAAGGGCCTCTCAGCCTCTTCGGGAAGGAAGTCAGCGTTGGTTTGGTTAAAAGTCAGGTCTGGATTGATAATATGGCTTTAGACAAGTCTCAGGGTTGTTTGTGGTCAATAAAGTAGTTTGGGGTGTCTGTGGGAGTCTTTAGTGGCTTGTGCTAGGTTTGCAGGGTAGAGAGTGTGGCTAAAAAGGGACGGAATGGATGACAGGGGTAAAAAGAGAGATAAAGGTGAGAGAAGGCTTTTCAGCCTCTCCAAGAAGAATAGACTGGGTTGTGTCAAGAATGATTGGAAATGTACAGTAAATAGATTGCTAATGGATTAAAAAGAATATTGAAATAAAACTAGTAGAAATACTTAGCTGTGAATGGAGAGGCAGGAGTGTAGGTGGTCTATTTTCATTATCGCTGATGCTGGAGGTGTAATGCAATCTTCAATCTGGTGTAGAATGACTGGAGCAGAACCTCTAAGCTTGGAGAGTGCTATTGAAACACTGATACCTGCAAGAAGTTGAGGAGCGAGAAAGCTTGAAGTCTAGAGCAAGAGGATTCATGTTCACAAGAGACTAGCAATGGAAGCAAAAAATGTAGTTTTAAAGGAACTGTCGTCAGCAAAACCACTGATGTCAGCCGAATAATGACCGACAATGATAGCTGAAGAATGGGAAAAGAGGCTATTTTTAGCCCTTTGCCCCATTCTTCCAACTGCCAGGTCTAACTGTCATTGGAAAATGGTCCAAAGCAGATTAAAGGAATGCGAACGGCTAATGGGAGGGTTAAAATGGGGTTTAAGTAATTAGGATTTGGCATGGGGTGATGTGTTAAGGGGGTTATCAATTTAAAATAGTTAATTTATTGTAAATTAATAAATGTGTGGGTTAAGAATGTTTAGGGGGTGGACTAAGGAGACCAAGGGGGAGGATGACCAAGGTATAGACATAATTTTAGTGTCTACATTTGCCCCTTTTTGTCTTGTTGGTTGTTCTTGACGAACTGCAAGACAAAAATAGGAGTAAGTTGCCCCAGGTATGGGATGAAGTGTTCCCCCTCAAAGTGGGAGTCGAGGGAAGGGAACCTAAGATCGGGTGTCAATTTGACAGAGAGGGGATGGAAAGGGTGAAGGTTAGGGTGTGAACACTGCAAAAGGTGGGATTATGCATATGCCACACCATGCAATAGGTAGGTCAAATTGTCATGGTCAAAGGTCAAGGAGTGCTAAAATTGAAATAACCAGGCCCCAGCATTTAGTCATAGCTGATTGGGTTAAACGATCCAAGCTGTAGCTCCAATGGTCATCGTGTGCCAAGTATCTTGGGCTCAAGAAGTGCTCTTGGAAAACATGAAAATGTCACAAGTAGTGGGGATCAATTGGAGCATGATCCAATACTTGTGGGGGTCGTGGATAATTTGCTAACTAGTTGTGAGGTAGCAAGGGCAAAAACAACCAAGGCAAAGTTGTCATGGAAGTGGTCATGGTCTGAGGAGATAGTCACGATCTCCAAGGTCATTGGTCAAGGATGGACAAAGGAATGGCTGAGCTAACCTCAGAAGACCCCATGTCAACTGAGTGCTGCCTACATAGCCCCTATTAGAAGGGCCTCAAGCCAATGTAGTTCTCCCAAAGAAGGGAAGAAGGGTCAAAGTGGTTGATGTGTTTGGTGTGGTCATGAGAATGATTTAGCACATCCCATATGTTTGATGGTACATGCTTGAGATGATGAGGGGGAAGAAGATGCTACAACCTTTTCCATATTGTGCAATGGTGTATTTTGTAACATTGGTCGGGGTTTTTCATCCCTAGCAAGTGTCCATATTAGGTGATGGATGTATGCTAAAAATGAAATGAGTCTGTTTATGCGTCAGCAAGTAATGGTTTATGCTTGACATAAATTGAGTGGTTGATAGTTTCCATGTGTATTGGTTTCCATAGAAACTATGTGAAATGGACTATGTCATATTGGTGGTCTGAAAATGTTTGGGTGGTTTGGTTTGGTTGGAAAATGATTTGGTTGAATGTGACCAAGACGGAGGAAGTGAAAGGTAGTGTGCCCTTTCATTGACAAGGACCATAATGATAACATAGGTAGGGGGTTTTAGAAATAAAAGCCCCGTTCATGCATTACATCATTGACCAAAGGTTGTGTTAGATAAGTAATCGAATCACTTTGACATTAAAATGAGCTTGAAATCCCTTGAGTAGGTGATGTGATATGTGAGGAGAGGATAACCCTTTTTAGTAGGGATAACTTTGCCCCTTTTTATAGGAGACCCAGAAAATGACTATAAGTCAAGTCCATGACCTTTTTTTTTGAGAGCAAACTGATCAATGCAGGAAGTCTACATAGATATGTCATTGTGCTTTGTGGTCATTTGTGAAGCTGATCGATGCAGGAAGCTTTTGAGAAAGTGCTATGTGTAGTAAGAGTTTAGGCATAGCCATACTTCAAGGGAGTGATCTATATTTTGCTTTATATATATATATGAGGGCTTTGAATAGCTGTCCTTCGAGGGAGTAGTCTATTAGCTATAACAATGATGATACAACTGTCCTTTGAGGGAGTAGTCTGCATTTAAAATTTTATGACCTTTTGATATTTTGACATTTATTTTTGATAGAATTTGTAGTAATGGACAAGACTATAGAAGTTTAAGGGCTCCCTTTTATTAGGACAAAAGCATCCATATAAAGGGGGTTACATAGTGTTTGTTTAAGGGAATAGGGTTGAAAGGAATGAGGATTAAGATAATAAGGATTGCACAAGGGATGAGCTCAAGTTAAATATCAATTGAGCGAGTATTCGTCTAACAATAAAATGGTCACAGATGCAAGGCATTAAGGGGCTCAGGTTCTGGTCAGCCTTCAAAAGAAGACAGATGATAAGTCCCTAATCCATACCTGTGCATTATGATGTAAGGTTCGAGCCAATCAGGAGCAAATTTACCGCGTTTACTCTGTTTCAAATTGGTCATGTGTTGGTTCTCTTTGAGGATGAGGTCTCCGATATTGAAATCTCATTCTCTTAGGTTTTTGTTATAGGCTCATTTGATGCAATTTTGATAGACATGGAGATGGTTGAGGGTAGCAAGACGACGTTCATCGAGTAACTCAAGTTGAGCTAAGCGATCTTGATGAAAGTCATTGTTAGAAAGAATGTCATGCAGAGAGATGCGTAGAGATGGGATCTGTACTTCAAGAGGTAGGACAACCTCTATTCCGTACACTAGAGAGAAAGGGGTAGCACCCGTAGGGGTTTGGATGCTAGTGTGGTAGGCCCACAAAGCGAAGGGAATGTGAATGTGTCAATCCCTTCCAGTGTCGTTGACCACCTTCATGAGAATTTTAGTTAAGATTTTGTTGGAAGCCTCAGCCTACCCATTTGCTTATGGGCAGTAAGTGTTTCTATGCAAAATTGCTTTCTACATTCAAAGAAGAAATAAGAAATTGAAATAAAAGGTTAAGGCTAGAAGTACCTGATAAAGTTGAGCGCACCGAAATCAGACGTTGGAAGATTCTCCTCTTTGGCTGTGGAGGAATGACACCTGCGAAAAAGAGACTAAAACGCGAAAAGATGTTAGTTAAAGATATGGTGGGTTGTTAGGAGAACGCCTGATCCTGGAAGTACAAAAACTCCCTAGAAGGATATCAACCCACTGATAAAAAAGCAAAATATTGGACGAAAGCAGATAATAAAAGATGAAATGATAGAAAATAAAAGTGCGTACCTGATATGCAGCACTGTTCTGCACAGTCACCGGCGTCGGTCTCTGTGGTGCCGGCGTCGGTCTGGGAAGGTACCGACGTCGGTTGAAGTACCGTCGTCGGTCGGGGAAGTGACCGGCGTCGGTCGGGGCAGGTTCTGGACAGAGTCTGAGCGAGTTGTAGAAGGTCTTGACAAGGTCGGGACAAGGGATTTTTGGTCGAGTCGGGATGGGGTTTGAAGCTTTGGGATGGGGTCTGGGCAAGGTAAGGTCGGGATAGGGTCTGGGCAAGGTAAGGTCGGGATAGAAGCAGGGATGTAAATGAGAGATGCTAGGTCTGTGGATTTGAGATGACAGAGCTAATGCAGAAATAGTAACCAAGAAGAAATAAAACAAATAGAGTAAAAACTTACCTGCCAGAAGATGCGATAAAAGCCATAGTTGTGGTGCTGGATTGAATGCAGATTGGTTGATGCCGAGAGTGGGTTGATGCCGAGAGTGTTGATGTCAGAGTTCGCAGGTTGATTGAATGATTGCACAGGTTTTGATTGATCAACGTTTCAAATGGTTGGCGGATGCTGATGAAGGTGAGGGACGGTCCTAGAGACAGTTCGACAAACGTTTCGAGAAACCGAATGATAACTGATAACAGATAACGGCAAGGTGACCGACATTGGCAGGATTGCCGACGTCAGCCGATAAGTGACCGACGTCGGCGACATCGGCCGGGTAAAGACCGTCGTCGGCAAATGCACAATGGGGATAGAGTCTAGCTTTAGCTCTGTGCTCATTGTTACATGCTGCCAGGGTCAAGGTTGGTGGAACAAGTGATCGACAAGGGTTAAATAGGCGAAGAAGAATAAGACGGGGAATGACCAGGGGAGTCGACACAATTTTGGTGTCTACATTTGCCCCTTTTTGTCTTGTTAGTTGTTCTGACAAACTGCAAGACAAAAATAGGAGTGATTGCCCCAAGTGAGGGATAAGGTTGATTTCGTCTTGTTGGTTGTTCGAATGAACTGCAAGACAAAAATAGGAAGCAGATAGGTTGCCCTGATTATGGATGAGGTATTCCCCCTCAAAGCAGGAGTCGAGGGAAGGGAACCGAGAATCGGGTGCTGATTTGACAAAGAGTGGATGAAAAAGGGGTGAGGGTGAACACTGGAAAAGTTGTGATTGCGTGCATACCACTGCACGAGATGGTCAGGTCAAAAGTGTCGCAGGTCAAGGGTTGAGGAGTGCCAAAATTGAAATAACCAGGCCCCAGTATTTAGTCGTCTGCTGATCGGGTCACTCAATCTAAGCTGAAGCTCCAAATGGTCGTCGTGTTCCAGGTATCTTGGGCTCAGGAAGTGCTCCTAGAAACACGAAAAAGTCACAAGTAGTGCGGATCAACCGGTTTGCGATCTTATACTTGTGAGGGTCCAAAAAGGTCTGCGCACAATTCTGCTAACCAGTCATGAGGTAGCATACATGCAAAAACAACCAAGGCAACAATGTCTTGGAAGTAGTCGAGGTCAGCGGAGATAGGCATGATCTCTAATGGTTGGTGGTCGAGGGGAGGAATGGATGAAAGGATGTGGCCGAGCTAACCCCAGAAGACCCCATGTCAACTGAGTGCTGCCTACATAGCCCTGGTGATAGGGCCTCAGGCCAATGTAGTTCTCCCTAGAAGGGAGGGAGGGTGAAAGGGATAAAATGGGTCATGGTCAAGGACAAGATTATGGTTAAAAGAAGGAAAGAAGGTTTGTCCATCAGAGAGATGAACAAACGAGAATGGTCGAGCTAACCTCAGAAGACCCCATGTCAACTCAGTGCTGCCTACATAGCCCTGGTGATAGGGCCTCAGACCAATGTAGTTCAGACAAAGGGTCCGAGTGGTAGACAGGTGGTTAAAATGGTTGATAGATTGGTCAATGATTAGATGAAATGATGAGGAAAAAAAAGATGTTGCAGCCTTTTCCAAATGGTGTATTCTGTAACATTGGTTGAGGGGTTTTTCATCCCTAGCAATATTCCATATTCGTGATGCATGTATGCTAAAAATGAATTGAGGTTTATTTATGCTTCAGCAAGTATTGGTTTATGCTGAACATAAATTGTGGCGGGTTGATAGTTTCCATGTGTATTGGTGTCCATAGAAACTAGGGTGAATAGGCTAGGTCAGGTTGATGGTTTGAAAAGAGAGTTGAGTTGAGTCGATTGACAAGTGATGAAGGTGAATGTGACCAAAGTGTAGAAGAAGTGAAAAGCATATTGCTCTTTCATTGACAAGGACCAAAAAGATAGCATAAATAGGGGTTATGAGAACCAAGAGCCCCATTCATGCGTGACGTCGTTGACCGTGGTTATGTTAGAGCGATAATCGAATCACTTTGACATTAAAGTGAGCTCGAAGTCCCTTGAGTGGGTGATAGGAGGAGGAAGAAGGGTAACCTATTTTAAGAGCAAAGATAACGATGCCCCTTTTTATAGGAGACCCTGAGACAACTATAAGTCAAGTCCATGACTTTTTCCATTATTATTATTATTATTATTTTTTTTTTGGCACAAACTGATCAATGCGGGAAGCTTGCATAGAGATGTCGTTTGTTTGGTGGTCAGGTTGTGAAGCTGATCAATGCGGGAAGCTTCTAAAATAGTGTTGTTTATTGCCAGATTTAGTCATAGCCATCCTTCAAGGGAGTGGTCTAGATTTTTTTTTAATAAAAGGGCTTTTGAATAGCTGTCCTTCGAGGGAGCAGTTTGCTTTTTGATTTTGATATAGATATAGTGACCATGGATATTGTGACATCTTGATTTGTTTTGACAGAAATGTGAGTCATGGACAAGATTATAGAAGGTCAAGGGCTCCCTTTTATGAGGACAAAGCATCCATACCGCATAAAAGGGTTATAGGAATTGTTAAGAGGAATAGGGTTGAAAGGAGGTAGGATTAAGAGGACGGGGATTGCTCAAGAGATGAGCTCAAGTTAAGTGTCAAGTGGATGAGTACTCGACTAGCAGTAAAACGGTCGCAGATGCAACGCATTAAGAGGCTCAGGTTCTGGGCGTCCATCAAGAGAAGACAGACGATAAGTCCCTGATCCATACTTGTGCGTGATAATAAAAGGTCCGAGCCAATTAGGAGCAAACTTGCCTCGTTTACTTCGCTCCATATTGGTCATGTGTTGATTGATGAGTGGACGTGAAGTTGACTGATATGGTCGTTGATTGATCGAGACTGGTTGAATGTATGGATAAAAAAGTTGGTCAATGTTTGGTTGAGATTTGGTCATTTGATAGTTGGTAAAAGGTTGGTCAAGGGTTGATTGGTTGGTATTTGGTCTTTGATTGGGTCGAATGTTTGGTTGAGGTCGGGTTAAATGTTTGGTTGCTAGTCTGGTTGAGGCTAAGTTGAAAGAGTGATTGATATGTGGTCGAGACTGTGTTGAAAAATTGGTCGAAGTTTGGATGAAGGTTGAATTCCCCCAGTGGCTAGGGAGAATGTTTGATGGATTGGTTAAGGTCGGTTGAGGTTTAGTGGTCAGATGGACTATGTTGATGTCAAATAAGGGGGTTAAAGGTGATAAAGGAACCAGAACCTGGCGTGGAGATCCCGATTTAGGTGATGAGGTTGGAGAGGTATGAGTTAGTGTTGATGATTTGTGGGAGGGATGGTCTAGAGGATCCTTGATGAGAAGGGAATCCTTTCTCCGTTGGTGACGAATGAAAGCTTTAAGAGCGCAACAACGCTCAGTGTCATGTCCCGGAGTATGATGATAGTGACAGTATTTAGAGTTGTCGAACCAAGAGAGTCTTGATCTGAGAGTTGATGAGAGGGGCGGTGTTGAAGGCTTGATAACGTGGTCAAGAAGAGAGGTGTCATTCCCCAGACATTGGTGAATGGCGACCTTGAGGGCACAACAATGCTCCGTGTCGTGTCCAGGTGTGCGATGATACGCACAAATACGAGTGTCGTCGAACCAAGGTGGTTTAGGTCTGAGAGAATGATATGGTTTGAGAGGCGGAAGGTTGAGGTGAGATGACTGCAATAAGTGCCATAACAACAAGGTATAAGAACCTGCTAATGGGTCTTGATATTTTATTGCAGTGAGGGTTGATGACGTTGGTTTAAGAGGTGTAAGAGATGTTGGTCGATGATTTGAGGGAGATATATGTTTTAAAGGTTGATAGAGTAATGGAGGCGACGTGCCTCTGTGAAGGATGGGAGTAGGCAGTACTATTAAAGTGGATGGATGTGGGCCTAGGATTGAAGGTAATGACGAAGGTGGGGGAGGAGTCCTCCGATGTGGTCTAATGGTCTTCGTTAGTTTGGGTTGAGGGCCACTATTGTGCGAGGCGAGGTTAGATACGAGTTTGGGTTTAGATGTGGACGGAGGTGAGTGAGATGTAACAATCTCAGGCAAAGGGCAAGAGGAAACCGTGACTGGGTCTTCCTCAATCGAAATGGGTGAAGAGATAGGGTCTTCTCTTGGTGGAGAAGAAATAGGAGAGGGTAGCTCCTCAAGTGGGCAGATGGTAGGGATGATCATGCCTTCTACATGTGCTTGAGGAGTAGGAGAGGTAAGGTCTTTGGATGAAGGTAGGGCTAATGGCGTAAGTGTGATCAAGGCGTCCTCCAATATAGGAGAAATAGATGGAGGACTAATAGGAGAAGAGGGTTCTTCATCCTGTGAAGAAGGTTGGTCAGGGACAAGAGGTAAGATAGTGTTGACGGTGTGTATATGGTCTTAAGGGTCATTGATCATGGTTTGGATGTTGTCTTGAGTAGGCGGGTGATTAGGAAAAGGTTGTTTGAAGATGTCGAGGTTTTGGTTGGGCGGTGCATTCGGGTTATCCAAGATAAGATCGCCCTTGTCTAGCATGTTCTGGACGAGGTTTTTAAAAGTTTGACAGTGATCCGTATCATGGCCTTTGACACGATGATAGTTACAAAAGTGATTCTCCCTGTACCATGCAGGGATAGGTGTTGAGGGGTCGAATTGATGTGGCCGGATTGAAGGGAGATTGAGGACCCCCTGCTTGATGTGTTTATCCAAGACAGAGGCATATGACTCTCCAATTGGAGTGAATTGACGCTGTATGGATTGACGTTGAAAATGTTTATTGATGTAGTCTAATGTTGAAGATATTGGTCGGTTAGTTATTGTTGAAGATGATGGTCTAAAGATGACAGTGTTCGCCGACTCCTTAGATTGAGAGTGGGCAGAAGAAGGTCTGGAAGAAGAATGGTCATTGGTTCTTGTGTTAGTGTTACACAATTTGACCTTATCTTCTTCAATAGCGTAGAGTTCAAGCTTTCGGGCCATGGTGAAGGCCTCGTCAAAAGTGTGGAATGTTTGAACCCGCAAGGTGGATGAGATGTGACTGACACATGCTCGGGAAAAGAGCTCAATGAGCTCGGGTTGAGGCAAGGAGAAAAAGAGCTGGTTGATCAAGTCTCTCCAACGGGTGACAAAATCAACTACTGATTCGTCGTCAAATTGCCTAATGGAGTAAAGGTCTGTGATCGAGACTTGTTTAGTGATATTGATTGAGAAATGGTCAACGAATAATTGAGCGAGTTGAATGAAGGAAAAGATAGAATGTCTGGCAAGGGAGCTATACCAGTCAAGGGCAGGGCCAGAAAGAGACATAGGAAACGTGCGTAATAATAACGCATCGTCGTGGGCAAAAAGATAGCAGGCATGTCTGAATGCCCGTAGATGTTGTTGTGGGTCTTCCTTACTCTAAAAGCGAGTAAATTTAGGAAGCTCCCAATGGTTGGGGTATGGTCGGATAGGGACAGAAGGATGAATGGGCTCGTTATAAATCTGGTCATATGAAGAGATATTATTTGAACCGAAAATAGAAGCTTCGAGACTGGACATTTTATCCATTAGCATCTTGATGACGTCTGCTAACGGATTGGTGGACGGAGCGCCCCTAAGGTTGTAAGGCACTTGAAAGAGGCTAGAGGAGGTATGCGATGTAGTCGGTTGTACCAATAAGGGTGCAACGTACGGATGACTAGTCGCAGGGGCAGAAGTAGAGGTTAAGGGTGGTTGCGTCATGAAGGTCGAAGGTATAAGTTGACTAGGCACTGCCAAAGGTGGTTGAATAGCGGCACTGGTATAGGGATAGGTTGGCACCCCTACATTTGTGGGCACAAGAGTGTAAGGGGTCGAGGTAATCAAGTTCTGATACGATGTAGAACTTGGTTGATTTATAGATGATTGAGGGGGTAACGAAACCCCGATGGAGGTCGGTCTAAAAATAGACGAAGAGGCCAAAATTTTCATATTGGCCATGGTTGAGTTAATGGTTGAGGTGAAAGGCTGAGTCAAAAAGGGTTGGATGACGAATGGTGTCGATGTCGTCGCCATGTCACCCGAAAGGTCTCGCATTGGATTTCTCGTGAGATAGTTATGGAGGGCTGTGGTATTGAGGTCCAAGAATTTTTTAAAATCCTGGTCCCTTTCAGGGATGATGGGAAGTTGAGTTGGGGTCAGGGTCGGTCCTGTAGGAGTTCTTTCAGTCTCCAAGTGGAACTCCATGATAGGACGGGTTAGAGATGAGGTAGACGAAAGTAGTTGACGGCCAGAGTGGTCAAAAAGGGCCTTGGTTTGACTGTGTGTCAAAATCATAAAAGGCAAGAGAGAACGTCCTTACACGCTCAAACAAGCAGATAAGAACTAAAAAGATGAAGACACAAGCAGATCCTAAAATTCTAGAAGTAAAATTTTTAGGATTATAGTGACTTATGCCTTAGAATGTGTGTTTGGGGAGGTTGGCTTTGTGAGTCGGGTCCTAGAAGAAGTCTATGGATGGTTTCGGGTTTTGTTATGGTGCTCAAGAAGTCTGTGTTAGGGTCGGTACGTGGCCTGGTGCTAAGGAGCAAGCTCCCCTCACTTCACGATTCCAGTGGTTAGCTGGTTTCGCTTAGCCAAGATATACCTTGCCTAGAGATTATCCTCCGCCAGAGAACAGAGTGGGCTTCCCCCTTGGTGATGAAATCCAAGTAGGGTTACCGGGACGGGTAAGGTATCCGCTGGGGGATGAAATCCCAGTCGGGCCTTGTCTCAAGTAAGTTAAAATGTTTGTTTTGTGCAGGTGGTTTGGTCGTGTAACATGAAGTGATCTAGATTAATTCAATATGCGGTTTAATTACTATGTGTGGTCTAAAAGATGCAGGCAAACAGAAATGAATGCAAAGTGTTTTAATGTCCAAGTCGAAATGTTTGTTCGTATGAAGACGAATGGAGAAAGAGTCGAAGAATATGAGTTTTAGCTAGTCTAGAAGTGCAATAAAGAAATGTTCATTTTAGTTTTGCTTATGATGTCATTTAAGAAGAGACGAAAGGAGGCAAAAAGGAAGAAACCTAATGCACCTAAATGAACGAAAGAAAGAAAGAACCCAAGGAGGACCTAGGGTCCCACCGGGCGTGCCAGAATGTTTCTATGCAAAATTGCTTTCTACATTCAAAGAAGAAATAAGAAACTGAAATAAAAGGTTAAGGCTAGAAGTACCTGATAAAGTTGAGTGCACCGAAATCAGACGTTGGAAGATTCTCCTCTTTGGCTGTGGAGGAATGACACCTGCGAAAAAGAGACTAAAACACGGAAAGATGTTAGTCAAAGATATGGTGGGTTGTCAGGAGAATGCCCCATCCTGGAAGTACAAAGACTCCCTAGAAGGATATCAACCCACTGATAAAAAAGCAGAATATTGGACGAAAGCAGATAATAAAAGATGAAATGATAGAAATTAATGACAGAAAATAAAAGTGCGTACCTGATATGTAGCACTGTTCTGCATAGTCACCGGCGTCGGTCTCTGTGGTGCCGGCGTCGGTCTGGGAAGGTACCAACATCGGTTGAAGTACCGTCGTCGGTCAGGGAAGTGACCAGCGTCGGTCGGGGCAGGTTCTGGATAGAGTCTGAGCGAGTTGCAGAAGGTCTTGACAAGGTCGGGACAAGGGATTTTTGGTCGAGTCGGGACGGGGTTTGAAGCTTCGGGACGGGGTCTGGGCAAGGTAAGGTCGAGACAGGGTCTGGGCAAGGTAAGGTCGGGATAGAAGCAGGGATGTAAATGAGAGATGCTGGGTCTGTGGATTCAAGATGACAGAGCTAATGCAGAAATAGTAACCAAGAAGAAATAAAACAAACAGAGTAAAAACTTACCTACCAAAAGATGCGATAAAAGCCATAGTTGTGGTGCCGGATTGAATGCAGATTGGTTGATGCCGAGAGTGGGTTGATGCTGAGAGTGTTGATGTCGGAGTTCGCAGGTTGATCGAATGATTGCACGGGTTTTGATTGATCAGCGTTTCGAATGGTTGGCGGACGCTGATGAAGGCGAGGGACGGTCCCAGAGACGATTTGACAACCGTTTTAGGAAACTAAATGATAACTGATAACGGATAATGGCAAGGTGATCGACGTCGGTAGGATTGCCGACATCGGCTGATAAGTGACCGACGTCGGTGACATCAGCCGGGTAAAGACCGTCATCGACAGATGCACAATGGGGATAGAGTCTAGCTTTAGCTCTGTGCTCATTGTTACATGCTGCCAGGGTCAAGGTTGGTGGAACAAGTGATCGACAAGGGTTAAATAGGCGAAGAAGAATAAGACGGGGAATGACCAGGGGAGTCGACACGATTTTGGTGTCTACAGTAAGGTGAAGAGAAGCTAAGCTTGATGCCAAATGAGTCACAGAGTTTTTGAATAGTTTTATTTTTGAATGACTTGCCGTTATCAGTGATGATTTTGTGAGGTACACCAAAATGATAGATGATGTGGGTGTTGATGAAGTTGAAAATTTTATCAGCTTTTGTGGAGATGAGAGGAATAGCTTCCACCCATTTAGTGAAATACTCAGTGGCAGTGATAATGGACTGATGACAAAGAGATGAATGAGGGTTAATCTCATCGATGAGATTTAAGCCCCATTGAGAAAAAGGCCAGAAGTCCTAAGTGACTTGTAAGGCATGGCTAGGGATGTGAAGCAAGGTAGCGTGATGCTGACACTTGATGTAATGCTGAATGTAGTCACTACAATTTTGGTGAAGAGTGGGCCAATAATAGCCCAGGTGAAGGATGCGCTTGGCAATCGAGTTACCACTAAAGTGTCTGCCACAAATCCCATCGTGGACCTGTTTAATGGCATGAGATGCTTCAGTGGAGGTTAGACAATGAAGAAGGAGGCCGTCAAAACCTCTTTTGTAGAGAAGTCCTCCTAGCATAGTATATCAAGCCGTGCATTTGATGAAAGCTCGTCATGCATTGCTAGAGAGATCAGGAGGAATGATAGAATGAGCCAAGTAGTCTACAAGTTATTTATACCACACATCCTGTAGACTATAGTCTATGGTGTTGATGAGGTTGATGTTAGTGGAAATGTATGAAGGCAATGACACATGATGTACCATGATGAATATCCTTGATGAAGATGATGAAGATGGAATATGCGAAGCGAGAGAAGCCATGGTGTCAACAAATTTATTCGTAGATCGAGGAATAGTCTACAAGAGGTAATGGTTGAAAGATGCTAGGAAGGTGTCAACACGGTGTTTGTATCTTTGCAAAACTTCATTTTTACAAAGATATGAACCATTGATTTGATTGATGACTAGTTGTGAGTCACCAAAGATGTTGATGGTCTTGATGCTTAAAGAAAGGGTGGTTTGAAGTCCCAAAATTAAGGCTTCATATTCAGCCATATTATTGGTACATTCAAAGTTGAGTTTGAAAGATAGGGGCATGGGCTCACCCTCATGTGGGATGAGAATGACCCCCGCACCCCCACTGAGTTGACATTTGGAGCCGTCAAAGAACATCATCATTTTGTAGAATGTGTCATCAGTTGAGAGGGTGGCAATCGATTCATTAGGGAACTCACACTAAGAAGGTTGATTGTCAGGTAGAGGGGCATCTACCAGTTGGTCAGCGATTGTTTGCCCCTTGATGGATTTCTGTTGGATGAATTCCAAGTCGAACTCAGCAAGAAGCATGAGCCAATGAGCCATACGTTGGTTTTGGTATGGCTTGGAATGGATATATTTAAGAGGGTCAGTGTGAGTGATGATAAAGGTTTTGTGATTGAGAAGATAATGGCAGAGGTTGGTAGTGGCAAAGACTAATGCCAAACAAAGTTTCTCAGTATGAGTATACTGAGTTTCATAGTCGACAAGTGTTTAGCTTATGTAGTAGATTGCTTGCTCACAGTGTTTCTCGTCTCGGTGTACAATCATGGCACCTAACGAATGGCTAGTTGTTGAGATGTAGAGGTAAAAGGGTTGTCATCTTTAGGTGGAATGAGGACTGGTGGAGAGACTAGATAGCATTTAAGAGCTTCAAAAGCCTCTTGATAGCCCTTATCCCAATTAAAGGAGATGTCCTTTTTGAGGAGATGATGAAAGGGTTGGTAGTGGTCAGAGAGCTACGAGATGAGGCGACAGATGGATTGGAGCTTCCCTTGCAGGCTGCAAAGTTGCTTGAGATTGGTTAGAGGTGGCATCTCAAGTATAGCCTAGATTTTAGTGGGATCTATCTCAATGCCACAGAGAGAAATGATGAACCCCAGGAGCTTCCCTGAGAGGACCGCAAAGATGCATTTCTTGGGGTTAAGGTGGACATTGTACTGAAGAAGGCGAGAGAAGATGATCTTGAGGATGGTCAAATGGTCACGATGAAGCTTAGACTTGCCTAGCAGGTCATCCACATAGTCCTCCATGATTTTATGGAGGAGATCATGAAAAATGTAAGTCATGGCACATTGGTATGTGGCACCTACATTCTTCAAGCCAAAATGCATGACCCTATAGCAGAAAGTCCTCCATGGCGTGATGAAGGTAGTCTTATGTTGATCTTCTAGCATAATCAAGATTTGGTTATATCTTGAAAATCGATCCATGAGTGATAGCATCTCATGACCGGCCATGAGATCAACAAGTTGGTCAATTTTGGGAAGAGGAAAATCGTCTTTGGGGTAGGCCAGGTTGAGGTCACAATAGTCAGTGCAGATTCAGATCCCCCCAGTTGCTTTGGTGATAAGGATGATGTTAGACACCCACTATGGATAATCAATGGGTTGGATGAAAGAGATAGAGAGAAGACACTGAATCTCCTCTTTGACAAGGAGTGCAACGTAAGGATGCATCTTTCAAAGATTTTGCCTAATAGGCTTAGCCTTTGGGTTTGTGACGATGTTATGAGTGGCAATGTTAGGGTCGATGCCAGGCATGTCACTGTATGCCCAAGCAAAGGCCTTGCTATGGTCTGAAAGAAAGCTGGTGTAGTCGATCTGCTCCTAGGTGTCTAAAGATTGACCAATCTTTAAGACATGAGGAACATCAGAAGATGAAAGGTTAATGTCAATGGTTGATTCATTTAACATAACCTACATTTCAAAAGGGAGGGAGCATTGAATGAAGGAGTCATCAGTGACCATATAGGTGAGAATGGTGTCATCGTCTATGCAGTGGACAGTATTGATGGTTGTCGACTCATCATCTATCATGTTGGGATAAATGAGAGGGAGAGACCTAGATACCTCACTTAATTGATAGGTTAGGGGTTACAAGCGGATGGTGTTTATGCAAAAAAAATAGGAGGGATGGAAACCATCGACTCCATAGGTGAAGATGGGGGAATAGGTGAGCTTGGCAGAGATTGGTCTATGATGGGTTTGAGACAAAGGTTTGTAGAAGCTTCGATGGGTTCTTGGAAACTCAGACCATATCATTTCTTGGTATTGTCATCATTGGGTGGTTTGATGGGCTGATGGGAGCCTTGTTCATAGCGCCCAAAGCCAAAACCCTTCCATGCACACCTATAAAGGTAGGCATGAGCAAAGGTGGGGTTGCCAAAAAAGGAAAAGTTGGATGTGAATGGTTGAGGTGAGGAGAGAGGATTCCCGTCAGTAGGAGCTTGATCTAGCCCCCCATAGATGAGGTTTGTTCGAAGGTTAGGAGGACCATAAGGGATGACCATTTTGATCTGATGGTCATAGCTTGGACTATGATGAAGTTGTCCATACTCTTGCAGAGTTTGGAACATGTCTAAGGTAAGTAAGCGATATTCCCCAAGTGAAAGTCGTTGGAAGATATCTTCCATGGGGTCCTTGGTTATCGCTTGAGAAGGTGATGTGAGGGTGACCACCGTTTGCATATTGGTTGAAGTTTCTACAGATGGAGCTAGTGTTTGGGTTGGTGTCTTGAGAGGAATGAGAACGTTGTTTGGTTGATAGGTTGTGTTACAAGTCTTGAAAAGAGATGGGTCGGTAGGAATGACATGGACTTGCCCGTCGTGTTCAAATTTGACACAACAGTGAAGTGTAGAAGGAACACAAGCCATGGCACGGATCTAAGGTCATCCTAGTAGCATGTTATATTAGAACTCTCCCTTAATGATGTAGAAGAGCTCCAGGACTGTGCGCAGGCCAACATGAATATGGAGGATGACGGTGTTAATGGTGGTAGTAGTGGTGTCATTAAAGGATTGAAGGATTGCATCAGTTTTTGATACACAATTTTTGGGGAGGGCCAATTGATCAAAGGCATGGGTAGAAATGATGTTAATGCTAGCACCTCCATCAATCCTAACTCGCTTAATGCAGGTTTGATCAACATAGACTGTAATGAAAAGAGCAATGTCCTGATCTTTTGAGGTAGAGGTAAGAATTTTAGAATCATTGAAAGTGATAGAGGCGATGGGGGATAATAAGTGGACTAGGGCAACGAGTGGTTGGGGGTCTCTGGGTTAGACCTTCGCTGCCTATAAGGCTCTGATTAGAGCTTGATGATGTTGGGGTGAGCTTTGGATGAGGTCATATAAGGTCATCTTCATGGGCGTTTGGTGAAGCTGTTTTAACATAGAGTCATGGATTACCCCTAAAGAAGAGGGTTGGGATGCACCCAAGATGGAAATCTTGGGCTTTGGTGGTTGAGGTGGCTGGACAAAAGGGTAGGTCCAAGGAATAGTAGCTTTTTCTGTAGCTTTATCCTTTTGTGACCTAGTGGTTACGTGGATGGCATTAATTTTGAAGAGAGGGGGCAAAAGAGGTGAAAGGACCATAGTTTGTTGATGAGATGTCGATGATGATGAAGATGTTTGAGAGATATGAGAAGATGTCGAAGGTCTGTCGGTAGTATCCTCAAGGAGAAGGGTGTCTTTCTCCATGTATTAGTGAATGACAACCTTGAGGGCACAATAATTCTTGGTATCATGTCTTAGCGTGTGATGATATAAACAAATCTTAGTATCATCAAACTAGGATGGCTTTGACCCGAGATGTTGGAATGGTTTGATAGGTGGAAGGGATATGCTAGAGGTTTGCAAAATTCAGCGTAATATTAAAGTGTATGAACCCACTAAGGGGTTTGTGCTTGTTGATGCATGAGGTGTCGATGACTTCTACTTGGGAGGTGTTAAAGGAGGCTTCTGTACTACCTTTTGGGTTGGTGGTACGGCCACATGGGTAGGCAACACTTTATTTGTGAGAGGTGCTAAATTTTTTAGACATGATAGGCTTGTAGTAGGCAAAGGAAGTAGTGGAGGTAACTTGTTTTTGTTAGGGGTTAGAGTAGGGATCACTCCTATTAGGGTAGAAGGATGAGGGCCCAACATGGAGGGCAAAGGTGATGGTGACAGTGGAGGAGGAGTTTGCTATCATGGTTTAGCAGCTATCTTTGGTTTGGTTTGAGGACTACTATTAGGCGAGGCAAGGTTCAAGTCTACCTTCACTTGCGGGTGAGTGAGGTTAGTGATGGGGCAAACACCGAGTGACTTGATGGGTTTTGATATGGTGGATGAGAGTTTATGTTCTAATGTGGATGGTTGATGTTTTGAAGGTTTAGAAGTGGAAGTCTGGTTCGTGTCAAAGACTTTGGGGATTTTGTCACAAGAGGGTTGGCGACATGAGATGAGAAAGGCTGGGTAGGATGAGGAGCTTTGAGTCACTCCCATAATGCCTGATGCTTCAATTTCCTTGATTGGAGAATTCCTAGTTTCTATAATAATCGAGAGAATGGTTGGGAAGATGTCAGATGAGGCTTTGGTCCTTCAGAAGATGTGGATGGTTGTGGGGCTGAAGATGGGTTAGGTGCAGTGGTCTCAGACTCAAGGCATGGGGGAGTCATAATTGGATCATCTTTGGTTGAAGAAGGTGGAGAGACAGGTTCTTCTCTTGGTGGAGAATGAACTGGAGAATGTGGCTCCTCAAGAGGATAGAGGGCAGGGATGATTGTGCCTTCTACTTGTGGTTGAGGAGTAGGAAAAGTAGGGTCCTCCATTGGTAGCATGAAGGATGAAGGTAGGGCTAGCGGTGCTGGTATGGTCAAGGTGTCCTCCAATATAAGAGAAGTTGATGGAGAACTAATGGGAGAAGAGGGTTCATCCACGTGTGATGGACTAATGGGCAGATTAACCTCTTGAGACTATGAGAGAGGTTGGTTAGGTATGAGAGGTGAGACCGTGTTAACTGTGCGTATATTATGCTCTTGAGAGTCATTAGTCATGGTCTGCACATTGTTTTGGCTAGGAGGATGGTTAGGAAAGGGTTGTTTAAAGATGTCTATGCTTTGATTGGGTGGCACATTTGGGTTGTCTAAGACAAGGTCACCTTTATCTAGCATGTCTTGAATGATGTTCTTGAGAGTCTTACAGTCGCCCATGTCATGGCCTTTGACACGGTGGTAATTGTAGAAGTCCTTCTCCCTATACCATTTAGGGATAGCATGTGAGGGATCAAATTGAGGAGGTGGTCAGATTTGGGGGAGATTGAGGACTCCCTATTTGACAAGTTTATCCAACATAGATGCGTATGATTCTCCTAATGGAGTATACTGACGCTGCACATATCCTTGCTAGAATTGTTTGGTGATGTAGTCTGATGTGGAAGGCTGAGATTGGTTATTTGTTAAAGAAGATGATCTAACAACTATAGCATTTTTTGATGCCTTAGATTTGGAATTAGAAGAAGAAGGTTTAGAGGAAGAGTCATTGGACTTCATGTTGGGGTTTTTACTCTGCAATTTAACTTTGTTTTCCTCGATGGCATGTAGTTCAAGCTTCCTATCCATCATATAAGGTTCGTCAAAAGTGCAAAATGTTTGGACCCAGAGAGTGGAGGAAATATGTTTGGCACATGCTTGGGAAAAGAGTTTGATGAGTTTGGGTTGAGGCAAAGAGAAGGAGAGCTAGTTGATCAAGCTTCTCCAATGGGCAACAAAATCGGCTATGGATTCGTCATCAAATTCTCTGATAGAGTATAGGTCCATGATGGAGACCTTTTTGGTGATATTGATCGAGAAGTGGTCAAGGAAAAGTTGGGCCAGCTGGGTGAATGTGAAAAGAGAGTGTCTAGGGAGAGAGCTGTACCAATCAAGGGCAACACCAGAAAGCGACATGGGGAACGTGCATAACAATAACACATCATCATGTGTGATCACGTAATAAGCATGTTTGAATGCTTGCAGGTGCTATTATGGGTCTTCCTTACTCTAGAAGCAAGTAAACTTAGGAAGTTTCCATTGACTGGGATACAACCAAATTGGGATGAAGGGATGGATGGGCTCATTACAAATTTGGTCATATGACAGGACATTTCTTAAGCTTGAAACTGAGGTCTCAAGATTAGACATTTTGTCCATCAACATTTTGATTAGATCAACTGATGGATTTGTGAGTGGGGTGCCCCCTAGGTTGTAAGTCACTTAGAAGGTGCTAGAAGGGGTATATGACATACTTGGTTGCGCTTGTATGGGCACAATGTACTAATAACTAGTCATTGGAATAGAAGTGGAGACCAAGGGTGGTTGTGTCATGAAGGTAGAAGACATGACTAGGCTTGATGTTGCCAGAGGTGGTTGGGTTGTGGTAACACTAGCCAAAGGATGAGTAGCCACCCTAGTGTTGATGGGGGCAAGAGTAGGCGGGATGGAGACAACTAGATTTTGGAAAGGTGTAGAGGTTTGTTGAATAGTCTGCAATTGATGGGGGGTTGAAACCCCAATGGAAGTGGGCCCAAAGATAGAAGGAGAAGCCACACTTAGAAGATTAGTCATGGGCTGGTTATTAGTTGAGGTGATGGCTTGGGTGTCTATGGGCTGGATTACATATGCTGTGGATATGGTTGCTGTCTCAACTAAAGAGGTTAGCATCCCATAAATTGGGTTGCCTAAGGAGTCACATTTGACTTCGCACGAGATAATGTTGAAGGGCCTTGACATTGAGGTCAAGGAACCTTTCGAAGTCTTGGTCCCCCTCAAGGATAATGGGAGGATGAGGCTGAGTCGAGGTCAGTTGGGTAGGAGTTCATTTAGTCTCTGAATGATACTCTATTAGAGGACTGGTTATGGAAGGTGAAGGTGGAAGCGATTGTTGTCTCACATGGTCAACAAGAGTCTTGGTTTGACTACGTGTCAAAACCATTCAAGGCAAGAAAGGGTCAGGTTTTAGAAACTTTGTTTTTCATTCTCAAAAAACTAGAATGGGTGTTGGACAGCAAGAAAGACGAGTTTTAAGCTTGCTATTTTGAGAAGAAAAATTTGGATAGTGAACGATGTCGATAGAAAAACTAATGCTGGTGAAACAGGTTGCTGATGTTAGTCAGATAACCGATGCTGGTGAAGAAAGGTTACCAACGTCGGTGGTAAAACCAATGTCATTTACTGTGTGGTTGGGAAGGAAGAAAAAAAAGGTTCTAATTTGTTTGAAGCTCAAAAAAATGCATCCTCACCAGCTCAAAAACTCAGATAAAGGCAAAAAAGAAGATGAAGATAAGTAGACCCTAACGTTAAATCCTAAGAATAAACTTTTAGAATCATGTTGGCTTATGCCTTAGAGTGTGTTTGAGAAGTTGGCTTGTAGAACGGGTCCTAGAAGAAGCAGTCTAAGGTTGGTTTTAGGTTAGTTTCAATGCTCAAGAGTCTGTGTTAGGTGTCGTACGTGGCCTGGTGCTAAGAGCTTGCTTCTCTCACTTCATGAACCCATAGCCGAGCTGGACCACTTAGCCAGTATATACTTCCTCTAGAGATTATCCTCTGTTAGAGAACATAGTGGGCTTTCCCCTTGGTAGTGAAGTCCAAGTGGGATTGCCGGGATGGGTAAGGTATCTGCTAGGTGATGAAATCCTAGTCGGACCTTGTCTCAAGTGTGTTTAGATGTTTGATTTTGTGCAAGTGATTTGGTTGTGTAACATAAGTGGCCTACGCTTTATTCATGATGTGGTTTTAATTAGTAGATGTGATAGCTAAGTATGCATTCAGGAAGAAATGAAATGAAATGTATTTTAAGCCCAAATTGAAATGTGTGTTCGTATGTAAACAAGTGAGAAGAGGTTGAAGAGTATGACTTTGACTAGTCTAAGATGCAGAAAAGAAAGAAAAAGGATTCTTTTTAACTTTGATGATGGTGTCTTTCGGAAGAGATAGAAGAAAGAGATGTAAGGAGAGACCTAATGCACCTATATGAAAAGTATGCTTAGAATAAAAAAGTAGTATGAACCCAAGGAGAATTCTTAGGGTCCCACCAGGCGTGCCAGAATGTTTCTAACTAGTTTTTCACTTTTCTACATTCAAAAGAGATGAAAGAAACTAAAGTAATGGACAAGGGTTAAATGATACTCAGATGAGGTTTGCACACCATATCCAGACAACTGAAGGGACTCCTCTTTGGCTGTGGAGGATGACACCTGCAAAAAAAAGAGACTTAAACAAGAAAACTGTTAGATAGGTAGGTAGTGGACTGCCAAGTAATGCTTGATCCCAGAAGTGCAAAGACTTCTTGGAAGGGTGTCAGTCCATTGATTGATAAAAAATAGAATGCTACTAGAAAAGGAAATGATAAAGGACTGAACAAAAGAAATAGAAATAAATGCATACCTGTATGTGGCAATCTATTTTCCACAGTCACCGACATCGGTGGTTCTGCCAGCATCAGTTGGTTAAGGTCCCCGACATCGGTTAGTCTGTCGACATCGATGGGGGCAATGGGCCTGGTGGCTAGTGTCGATCGGGGTAATGAGGCTTTGGATGAGTCTCAAGTCAGTCTGTGGTTGACAAGATAGTCTGTGGTAGTCTGAGAGTCTGTGCAAAGTTTTGTAGGATAGAGAGTGTGGCCTGAAAGAAGGACCAAATGAAGGACAGGGATGTGTTGCCAAAAAAGGGGTATGGGTAGGGGAAGGGCCTCTCAGCCTCTCTGAGAAGGAAGTCAGCATTGGTCTGGTTGAAAGTTAGGTCTGGGTTGATAATATGGCTTTGGACGAGTCTCAGGGTTGTTTGTGGTCAATAAAGTAGTTTGGGGTGTCTGTGGGAGTCTTTAGTGGCTTGTGCTAGGTTTGCAAGGCAGAGAGTGTGGCTAAAAAGGGACCGAATAGATGACAGGGGCAAAAAGAGAGATAAAGGTGAGAGAAGGCTTTTCAGCCTCTCCAAGAAGAATAGACTGGGTTGTGTCAAGAATGCTTGGAAATGTACAGTAAATAGATTGCTAATGGATTAAAAAGAATACTGGAATAAAACCAGTAGAAATACTTAGCTATGAATGGAGAGGCAAGAGTGTAGGTGGTCTGTTTCCATTGTCACTGATGCTGGAGGTGTAATGCAATCTTTAATCTAGTGCATAATGACTGGAGCAGAACCTCTGAGCCTGGAGAGTGCTGTTGAAATGCTGATACCTACAAGAATTTGAGGAGCGAGAAAGCTTGAAGTTTAGAGCAATAGGATTCATGTTCACAAGAGACTGGAAATGAAAGCAGAAAATGTAGTTTTAAAGGAACCGTCATCGGCAAAACTACCAACGTCAACTGAATAATGACTGACATTGATGGCTAAAGAATGGGAAAAGAGGCTATTTTTAGCCTTTTACTCTGTTCTTCCAACTGCCAGGTCTAACTGTCATTGGAAAATGGTCCAAGGCAGATTAAAGGAATGCGAGCGGCTAATGGGAGGGTTAAAATGGGGTTTAAGTAATTAGGATTTGGCATGGGGTGATGTGTCAAGGGGGTTATTAATTTAAAATAGTTAATTTATTTTAAATTAATAAATGTGTGGGTTAAGAATGTTTAGGGGGTGGACTAAGGAGACCAAGGGGGAGGATGACCAAGGGATATACAAGATTTCAGTGTCTACACCTTCTTTGGACACAATGTGTCCAAGGAGTTTCCCCTCTGTTACGCCAAAAATAGACATTTTAGGATTTAAGGAAATACCATTCTAGTGGCAGCACTTCAACACTTGTTGTAGGTGGCATACATGATCAAATCAATGCTTTGAAAAGATAGTCAAGTCATCAAGGTATACCATTATGAATTTACCAATCTCATCTTTGAAATCTAGATCCATAGCTCTCTGAAAGGTAGCACCATAATTTATTAAACCAAAAGGCATTCTTCTATATGTAAATGTACCCCAAGGTGTGGTGAATGTAGTCTTGTGTTGGTATGTTTTACCAACTTCAACTTGATTATATCTTGAGAAGCCATCCAGCATTGATAACATCTCTACACCTATCACTATTTGAAGCACTTGATCCATAATGGGAAAATGATAATTATCCTTCAAAGATGCTTGATTCAGATTTATGAAATCTACACAAATGCAAATTTTGCGATTCTTCTTCCTTGTAGGGACTATGTTTGCAATCCATGTGGAATGATGGATTGAAAAGATGATTCTAGCATTTAACATTTTTTGTATCTTAGACATAATATTACCTGATATTTTTGGATTATATTGTCTGGATTTTTGCTTGTATGGCATTGAGTCAGCCTTGAGAAGAATGTCATGGCAGATTTCATCTGGTCTGAGAGACTTCAGTTCTTCATAAGAATATGCTAAGACATCCATGTATTGACAGAGTAAAGAGGTGAACTTGAATCTTTATTCAGGGGTACAACACTTACCAATATTAACCATCTTGGAATTTTCTTCAGTAGTCAGATTCACTTGATCGAATCCCTAAGAGAAAGTCGAGTCTGTTTGCTATTGTTTGATGAATCTATCATGCTTGTCAAACAACTTTTCAAGAGAAACCAAGCATTTGAGAATTTTATTTCCTTTCAGCTGTAAAAATTCTTCATTAATATCTTAACTGGATTCAGACGCTGATTCATTCTTCTGAGTCTCACTGCCTTCAAAATGTAGTTGTTCAATATTATCTTTTCATTTCAAGAAAGTAATGATTTGATGATCATCATTGAATACTTGCCAATGATCAACATTGTCAAGAACACTTGGTCTATAGACCAGCTCAATAGTATACCTATCTTCTTTGAAATCTGAATGAGGAACTAAGAGAGTTTCTGAAACAAAAAGTGCATCAACTCTGTCATTATACTCTTTGGGTATAGCAAAAATGTTGAAAGCATCAAAGCTTTCAATTTGGTCCCAAACCAAGTTATGATAAAGGCATAATCTTTCATTCTTGGTTTGGTATAAGTTTCTCACTTGACAAACCACTAATTCAGCATCCCCTTTGGCATGAAGAAACATGATGCCTTTATCTTGAGCAGCCTTCATGCCAAGCAATAGAAATTCATATTCAGTTGTATTGTTAGTGTTGCTAAACTATAATTTTTAAGATGAAGGGAACATATCTCCTTGAGGAGATATGAAAATAATCCTAGATCCTGAACTGATATAAAAATAACTACCATCAAATTCCAAAGTCCATATCTCATTTGATACTGATTTTTCTTTAGACTTTCGTTCATCAGAGATGGAGGATCCTTCTTGGTTTGTACTGTAGCCTACTAGTTTTTTTGTTGTTCTTATTAAATTGATTTCTGAGTTGACCCTTTCAAGAATTATATCTGATGTTTCATGTACTTCATTTGTAGATATAAAATAGTTTCCCATACCTATGGATTCAAAAAAAATCTGAGCTTCAGGGGCTGATGTCTGGGTTACCACATATTTTCCTTCCTTTTCAAGGAGCATCCTCTTCATTATGCCTTGGACAGGGATCCTTGCCTCAGATAGATCCATGCTTAGTTCTCCTCCCATGTCCTTGTAGAAATTTCATCCAAGCAAAATGCCATAGGATGCTGGGACGTCAGCCACCAAAATAGTCATCTTGATTCTCTTGTCTGGAAAGGCTGCAAATGTAAATTGGGCATCTTTGATTTGTCCTAGCAATGGTAATTGCTTGTTCTACATGGGAAAACATCTCCCAAATGTCTTGGTTGGTGTGAGACCAAGAGACTCAGCTACTTTAGCAGGCATGACATTATCAGATGTGCTTGAGTCTATAATACAATTACTTAGCTTATGGCCATTAATTAATAGGGAAACATAGAAAGGTTCTATTTTTCTAAGAGCAGCTGGGGGAGTAATGACCAAATTATTTAGAATAAGCGTTTTCTTTGAAGAATCAGGAGTTACCTTTTTAGCCTTTTGTCTTGTAGGGATGGTTTGGTTCTTGACATATTGGACCAACTTATTCAATTGATCAGGATTGGACCACAAATATTTAAACTTAGACATTTGTATTTTTGTCTTTTTGACATTATCAATTATGTCAAATGGTTGAATCGAGCTAGGTATAGAGAAAGGTACTTCAACTTTTTGAGTTTTAGGAGGGATGGGAGGTGGGTTGGTTTGCAAATTTGAAATAGAAGGGGAAGGCATAATTGATGTATTTGTCTTTTGGGTGATCATCAGATCTTTTTACTAAAAAAGTAGAATGGTTCCATGTTTAGCAATTATGATTGATAGCTGTGGTTGCTCTTCTATCTTCTCTTTATCAGCATGCTAGACTGATTGGTTCTTTGATCTGGTAAACACTACAAATGATCCATCAAAAGCTTCTCCTTTGCTTCTAGGTTCATCTTGATAGTTCAAGAAACCAATGTGAGAGTCACCAGTTGATTCTTCTTGATTGTCTTCAAGGAGATCAACATCATTTTCTTGATTTAATTCAAGCTGGAAAGAGAATTCTAATTTTACTTCAAGATATCCCATTGCTGAATTAGTTGGAGGAGCTTCTAGGGAAAGTTTCCCTTATGGGGGAGGAAGGTGATTCTATTTCCCTTGATTATTGGCAACATTGCCCTGATATGACTGATTTGGGAATGTTTTTCTATATGGAGTAGAAGACATTCCTTGAGCCATTTTCTTTTTGAGAGCAAGCAACTCATTTGCCAATTTCTATACCATTAGATCTATGGTGCATATAGATGCATATTCAGAAGATGATGAAGCTCTATTTCTATTTAGATCTCTTCTTATCTTCCTTACTAAGATAAGATCATCTTTTACCTCAGTGGCCAAAAGTTGAGTTGCAGCAAGATCTATTTGATCAACACATCTCAAGAGAAAACTTACTTCAAGTAGCTAAGAATTAATGAAAAAGCATTTGAGATTCTCAACTATAGGTCGAGAAATTACAGGGATTCTATTCCTCAATTTGTCAAATTTGGCTATGAAGTACCTCATTAGTTCATGAGGCTCTTTCTTCATCTGTGTATGTTGAGCCAGAAGTGTATGTGCATCTTCTGTAGGTTTGAATCTGACTTCAAACTTAGCTTTGAGAGTATTCCAATCAGTCACTGATTGAGCCTATAAATGATAAAACTAATCTGTAGCAACACCTTGTAATGTTTTTACAAAAAGCCTAACTGCTACATCTTTGAATTCTACTCTGATTACTCCACAAGCTATGCTAAAAGCTACAATGTGCTCATCAGGGTGAACTTTCCCATCACCATAGAATTTGGGGAAGTTCTTCCTTGAACTACATGGAAGCTCATGTAGAGGTGGAGTAAGATTGAGAGGAACAAAAGCATTACCCCAGGGGCCTTGAATTGCCATTTTAGGATTATGAAAAGGAGGGATAACAAATCTCAGAGGGGTAATTATAGGCAAAGTTTTATCAATAGCAAAAGTAGATACTTTGTTTGGCAATGGAGATCTGACTTTAGTAGGAGGAAGGCTCTTGGTTTGTTGGAGACAAGATGGTGAAGGAAACAGATCAAAATCACTTTGCTGTACGAACTCGAATACAGGGTCAACGATACCTTTAGCCCTTTGGCTTTGTGTATACTTTGAATCTACCAGATTGTGAAACAAAAATGGAAAAGAATTAACCTTACTTCAGTTAAAGCTTGAGGCTTTAAACTGTGCATTCTTTCCCAGTTAGTGTGGAGGTGAATGGATAGATTATAAATAGATAATGGGTATAGTATCCCCAGTAGAGTCACCAAAATCTATTGGCTGAATATTTTGTTGATTAGTGTACTGATAAACAAAATAGGTCTGATCAGCCAAAGTAGGAAGATTAGTCATCCAAATGTGTAGGTTTACCACATCAGAAGTGGACTGATCTCTCCTCTCATCAAGGGGAGGTTCCCTATAGATAGGCTTATATATAAACAAAAAATAATACTCAAGGGTAGGACAAACCATCCATCTCTCTTTCTTTAGAGATGATGTGTGCAAATCAAAGGAGAAACTCAAGGAAAATGATAGAAAACACTCTTCTTCTTTTAGAAGTACTATTTAGTAAGCCACAAGAATACTCCAGGTAATAACAGCAAAATGTAACAAAAGATGTAATAACCAACAAATCGAGATGTAGCACAAAGTCTCCACCTGAATTGCTCAAGAGTAAGATACGAAGGACAATGAGGGCACAAAGTCATCCCAAGGTCATTTACATAGAATTGAAAAGAGAACACACTGAAAGGAAATTATGGGGGCACAAAGTCTCTCCACAGTTAACTCTTTAGGACACCTTCTTGACTGTTATCAGTAATCTTGCTTGTTAAATTAAAGGAATAGAGAATATATCAAGGAAAAAGACATAAGAACAATTTCCTCAACAATAAATATATTACAGCACAAAATCTAAAAAATCACTTGCTTTCTTATTCCACTAACAAAATATGATCAACAAACTAAGCTCAAAGTCTCAAAAGTGCCTTTCAATTTGGGCAGAGTTTCATTTTGATTGTCAAAAATGAGATCCTTTTATAATAAAAGAGAGTCCCTTATATAGCCTCTTTAAGAAGGACTCGAGAACATTAACACATCATGTTGCATTGGAATCTATTAGGAAAATAGGCTGGAAATTAGGGGAATCTACCCATTTGTTTTTCTCAATGCAGGGAAACAAGTCATGCTATTGAAACTTCACATTTTTCAATGTCTACCTGGTGATCTGATCCTTCCTCATCCTTCCTACTTTTCTATTTAAATGAATCAGGGCCTAGATTCAATTTGCTATTTTATTCCTTTCTTGCTTTCTACTAGTTTTGGCCTTAAATCTTGTGAATGCATTCGGGTCTGAAGGTTCAAAGAATCAACGGCTAGTTCACTGTGTTGAATTTGACATCTTTGGGCGTATCACCCCTTGGTCTTCTTTTAGCTTTTCTATTTGGTGCTTTCCTTGATTGAACTTACACTTTTGGGCCTTAAGAAATGACCCACTTTGGATTGAGAAGAGCCCCCCACAAGGGTATCTACCCTTTGGGCGGACTTTGAATGGCCTTCAGGTTTCTTCGGGTGACCCTTTGGCTTTGGGGAAGCATTCTTCAAATTGGTAGCTGAGAGTCCCCCGCAAGGGAACTTGCCCTTTGGGGTCCTTCGGTGTCCTTTCATAAATTCCCATAGATAATTCCTGTGGGTATTTTCCCCAAGCTTTTCCCTAGGCAAATTCCCATGGACAAATTCTCGTGGACAAATTCTCGCAAACAAAAAGTCTATGGAAATTTCCCACAGACAAAAAGTCTATGGAAATTGTTCCGTTTGCTTTTTCCTTGGTTTCTTTAGGATTTATCTGAATTCTTTTGAGCTTTTTATCTGAAGGAATTCCTTCAAAAAAAATTTTTAAACGAATTGCTTCTTGCCTTAGCTTTTCTTGAATTCCTTAAACAAAATCTGAAAGAATTACCTTTGTGTCCTTCTTTGAAAATGACCCTTCTGAAGGGTACTTTTGTTGACCAAGTGCCCTCTGCAAGGGCACTTGTCATTCAAGAGGGTTCTTTGAACTAAGTCGACGATCCCTTTGATTGAACCAAATGTTGAACCATTCCATTGAACCAAGTCAATGAACCGCTCCATTGAACCAAGGCTTTGAACCAATTTGTTGAACCAAGGCATTGAACCAAAATGGTTCAAGCCAATGAACTAAGCCTTTGAACCATTTTTTTGAACCACTTCATTGAATCAATCAGTTGAACCAAGATTTGAACCAAAATGGTTTAAGCTGATGGTTCAATTGAATGAACCAAAGCGATGAAATAAATGTTGAACCAAAAGATGTTGAACCAACCGTTGAATCAAGTTTTGTTTCAACAGTTCAAACAAAGCCTTGAACCGAATGACAAACCATTTGACATTGAACCAAAGGATGAACCAAATGCATTGAAACTACTGCTGATGCTTACCAATGGAGATTTCTATTTGAACTAAGGCAATGAACCAATCCCAAAAATGACCAAGTGTTAGAAACTGATTCTTTTGGTTGAACCCACCTGCAAAAACCTTTGAACCTGTAGAAATGAACCTACCTGCAGAGTCCATAGAAACCAAGTCCATAGTTTTCTTTAACCTTGAAAGAGTCTATAGAAATAAACCTATGAAGCCCATTGAATGATCCCCTATAGAGTCTATATATTTCTCTTCCTACTGAGTCCATAGATTCAAGCTTGCAGAGTCCATAGATTTAAGCCTGTAGAGTTCATAGATTTAAGCCTACAAAGTCCGTAAATTTTTGAGAAGTTTGAAAAATGAGGAATTTGAATGCCCAAGATAAATTTTGAAAAAGGGAAGAGACAATTTTGGTCTGTAGGACCAAAACAGTTCAAATGTTGTCCCAAAAATGAGTGATATTTTTTGGGGGACAATAATATATATATATATGGGAGTAGAGTTGAGTTTAATGAGTAGGGTTGAGTCCCTATCTAAATAGAAGGTGGGGCCTAGGCCATATTCCTCTATATATATATGGGAGTTGAGTTTAATGGGGCCATATAGAGGGGGGATTTAAGTCTAGATAGGGTGGCCTCTCCTGTTGGTTGAGAGCCTAATGTAAAGGCCCTCTCCCTCTGGAGAGAGGATAACCCCCTATGCCTTATATATTTAAGCCCCCTCCTTATATATATCTTATCCCATATATATATATATATATATATATATATATATATATATATATATATATATATATATATGGAGTAGCTAATATGATCTTATCTTGAGTGTATCCCCCCCACTCTTTATATGGATATCTGGGGATCTTATCCCATATATATAGAGGGGGCATAGCGAATACCCTTATCTATATAAAATGGGGCTATCAGTATGAGGGGACCTCCTTCATTGGGCCCTTATCCATATGTGGGACCCATATATAGATAAGATAGGGGGGCCCTCAGCCTAACGGCCAAGGGCCCCTATCCCTTCTATATACGGGTACTCGACCCCCCTATCTCTATATGTGGAGCCCCCTATATATATATATATATTATATAAAACTCTAGACTGGCCTCTACCTATAGATATATGGCTTTAGATCAGGGGCCCTATCCTATCTCTATATGGCTCATCCTCCCATATATATATAGATAGGGTCACCTATCTATTATCTGGGTGCCTCGACCCCCTATCCATATCCATAGACATAGTGTTTAGTTTAGATAGAGGGCCCCAACCCAATATATCTATCTGGGTTAGATCTATTTAGGGGGGCTCCCCCCTCTCTATATAGATGGGGATCGGCCATATATAGATTAGATAGGTCCCCATTCCCTACCCTCCCCTCCCCTCTCTCTCTATATATATTTTATATGGGATATATAGGGCTTGGGGGGAAGGGGAGGCTAGTCTAGAGCTATCTATATATATAGGGGGCTCAATATAGAGTCACTATGTCTATGGGGGCACCCCATAGATATAGATTCTATTAGTTTAGATATAGAGTTCTCTACACTCACCCCTATATTATAGAGAGACATAGTGATAGATAGGGGCACCCACCTCATAGATAGCCAGAGTTGAGTTTAATGGGGCCAAACCCCAGGCCATTTTAGTTGAGTTTAATGGGACCAAGCCCCAGGCCATCTAAGTTGAGTTGAGTTGAGTTTAATGGGGCTAGGCCATATAGAGTTGGGTTTGAAGGGGGGGTTGAGCGCCATATATGCTCACCCCATATAGATAGATAGATAGATAGGGCCCTCGATCTATCAATTTGATCGAGGCCCCATATCTATGTTAGGGAAGGAGTATCTCTACTCCTCAAGGAAGGAATCTCTCTAATTTTAATTACCCTCCCAAACTCACCACATGGGATGGGCTATGTCCTTATCCCCTATGTGTAGAAGCTCATTTAAATGATAGTATGGCATAAAGTCAGTTCAGATTGGGGGACAAAATGAATCTCCTTAGAGGGGTATTTTGAAGGTGTAATTGTAATGGGTGGTTCCCTGATATTGAAACCATAAGAGTGACCAGTTGGTGGACCAAACCCCAACCCAACATCACACATTCTCCTTCTATCCAGTGCCCTTTAACTCTTCTCAGAATAACATGATCAGAGCTGAGCTAGGAATGGCCAGAGTGGACATCCACTACTCTCGGTTAGAGAGGCCCTCTTTAAGGCATTTAGGGGAGATATTCATAAGGGATAAAGACATTCATTCCACTAGATCAGGCTACAATGAATGGTCTTGGGTAGAGACCCGCTACTTACTAACTATGGGCTCATGACTTCTCAGGGAGGAGCCACATTTGCAGGTCATGCCCACCTTTTTTAGTTCCTTCTAATTCTCATGATCACCATGGGAATGATTTATCATATACAAATAACATTATAATCCCCACCCACTTATATTAATACATACACTACTTTATTCTATTCAACACACTAATGGTACTATCATGCATGTACATGGGTCCAGTTGCATTGCGACGTCAATCAGACCATAGAGATTCAGTTCAATGCCCCCCATATATATAGAATCTATAAGGGAGATCTATTTTCACCCAACCCTAGCCTAAATATGAGATGACATGACACAGATCGATAGATATATTAGATTGAAGAACCCCCTATTCCTAGTCTCTCTCTTTAGTTTAGTCTGAGGGGAGAGTATGTATATACTCATGCCCACCCCACTAGAATCACTCCTCAATATTCTATTTGATAACCAGAGAATTTGAATGTATGTTCGATCACCAGATGTATCTAGGAATGGGGGAGGAAGATAGGGAGTCATAGGTTTGATTGGGAGTGGCCATCCTGTGAGGAATGAAGTGGGGAAACCTTCTTGTCATATCTGGGGGAGGGTGCAGTAGGACTAGTTGGCCATAGGGAGTGGGCCCCCTATCTAAACTAAACTAAACTAAACTCAACCTAACCTTTATAAACTAAACCTATATACAACTAAACTAAACCTATATAAACTAAACTAAACATAACCTCTATAAACTAAACTAAACCTATATACAACTAAACCAAACCTAACCTCTATAAACAAAACAAAACAAAATAGAACTAAACTAAACTAAACCACTACTCAGGTTTAGAACTAAACTAAACCTATATACATAATACTAGTAGAGATAGATTTGAGTTTAAATAGAGAGGTAGAGGTAGAGGTAGAGGGGCCATCTATATCGAGAGAGTCTATAGAGTAGGTTGTCGTCCCCCTATATATAGAGGGAACTCTAGAGGGTCCCTCCTTCTTGGCCTTCTCTATAGATAGATAGATATAGGCCCAGCTAGATCTGATCTCCATAAATGGGGATGGGGATGGGGCCAATGACAAAGCCAAAGAAACTCTATCTATATATATAACCAAATCCAAAGAAACTCTATCTATGCCATGCCATCACTCCACTATAGAGTTTTGCCAAAAAACTATATACACCCAATTAGACTAGCTATAAACTCTATATAGTCGAGGGGGAGGGGGATAGGGGGATGCAGGTGGGGGGGGGGGAGTTGGGGTCGAGGGCGTATTGATTTCTCCCCTATCTCTATGTATGAAAACCCCCTATATATCTATCCAATCCCTGAAGTATATAATTGAGTTTAGAGTTTATATAGATGGGGGACACGATATATATTAGAGTTATTTTAGTTTAGTTTAGTTTAGAGCGCCAACTCTATCTTATCTTGGGCCACCCTATAGATAAGATATATAGGGAGGGGGGGCATATAGATAGGGCTTAAGGGGAGGGGCACAATATAGAGTTTCATTGGCACCCCCATAATATAGAGTTCTAATTGGCACCCCCAACCCCCAAGCCCTATCTAAACTAAACCTATAGACAACTAAACTAAACTTATAAACAACTAAACTAAACTAACACCTATCTAAAATAAACTAACACTTATATAAACTAAACTAATCCTATAGACAACTAAACTAAACTAACACCTATCTAAACTAAACTAACACCAATCTAAACTAAATTAACACATATCTAAACTAAACTAACACCTATCTAAACTAAGCCTATCTATAAAGATTAAGATCCCCCCTACCCCCCCGGAAGGGGGATATATAAACTAAACTAAACCTATATACAACTAAAATAAACCTATAGACAACTAAACTAAACCTATATAAACTAAACTAAACCTATAGACAACTAAACTAAACCTATCTATAAAGATTAAGATCCCCCCTACCCCCCTGAAAGGGGGATATATAAACTAAACTAACACCTATCTAAACCAAACTAACACCTATAGACAACTAAACTAACACCTATCTAAACTAAACTAACACCTATCTAAACTAAACTAAACTAAACCTATATAGTTATATCCTAACACTCACTAAACCTCACCTCTCATAAACCTTACCTTACCTCAACTAAACCTATAGACAACTAAACTAAACTAAACTTATCTAAACTAAATCTATAGATAACTAAACTAAACTAACACTTATATACAACTAAACTAAACTAAACTAAACCTATAGACAACCAAACCTCACCTATCTAAACTAAATTAAACCTATAGACAACTAAACTAAACTAAACCTAGCTAAACTAAACCTATAGACAACTAAACTAAACTAACACCTATATACAACTAAACTAGACTAAACTAAACCTATAAACTAAACTAAACTAAACCTATCTAAACTAAACCTATAGACAACTAAACTAAACTAAACTAACACCTATATATAACTAAACTAATCTATAGACAACTAAACCTCACCTATCTAAACTAAACTAAACCTATAAACAACTAAACTAACACCTATCTAAACTAAAACTATAGTAAACTAAACTAAAACCTATATAAACTAAACTAAACCTATAGACAACTAAACCTCACCTATCTAAACTAAACTAAACTTATAGACAACTAAACTAAACCTATATACAACTAAATTAAACATAGCCTTTATAAACTAAACTAAACTAAACCACTACTCAGGTTTAGAACTAAACTAAACCTATATAAACTAAACTAACCTAAACTAAGACAACCAAAATAATTAATCTCCCCCTACCCCGCCCCCTCAGAGGGGGGGGGGTTATATAACAAGGTAAGGTTTAGGAGAGGGACAAAACAAAACAAAGAGTGCCTCTACTCTCTAAGCTAAACATAAACCTCTATAAACTAAATTCTATTTGATACCAATTAAACTAAACCTATACACAACTAAATTAAACCTAACTTCTATTAAAAAAACTAAACCTATAGACAACTAAACTAAACTAACACTTATATACAACTAAACTAAACCAAACTAAACCTATAGACAACTAAACCTCACCTATCTAAACTAAACTAAACCTATAGATAACTAAACTAAACTAAACCTATCTAAACTAAACCTATAGACAACTAAACTAAACTAACACCTATATACAACTAAACTAATCTATAGGCAACTAAACCTCACCTATCTAAACTAAACTAAATCTATAGACAACTAAACTAACACCTATTTAAGCTAAACTAACACCTATATAAACTAAACTAAACTAAACATATAGAAAACTAAACCTCACCTATCTAAACTAAACTAAACTTATAGACAACTAAACTAAACCTAACCTATCTACACTAAACTGAACTAAACTTATATACAACTAAACTAAACCTAATCTCTATAAACTAAACTAAACTAAACTAAACTGAACTAAACCACTTCTCAAGTTTAAAACTAAACTAAACCTATATAAACTAAACTAAACTTATATAGATAGAACTAAACTAAGATAACAAGATAATTAATCTCCCCCATACCCCACCCCCTAGAGGGGGGTATATAACAAAATAAGGTTTAGGAGAGGGACTAAACTAAACTAAACTAAACTAAACAAAGAGTGCTTCTACTCTCTAAACTAAACCTAAACTTCTATAAACTAAACTCTATTTGATACCAATTAAACTAAACTAAGCTAAACCTATACACAACTAAATTAAATCTAACCTCTATAAACTAAACTAAACCTATATACAACTAAACTAAACTCAACCTAACCTCTATAAACTAAACATATATACAAGTAAACTAAACCTAACATCTATAAACTAAACCTATATACAACTAAACTAAACCTATATAAACTAAACTAAACCTAACCTCTATAAACTAAACCTATATACAACAAAACTAAACCTATATAAACTAAACTAAACCTATATACAACTAAACTAAACCTAACCTCTATAAACTAAACTAAACTAAACCACTACTCAGGTTTAGAACTAAACTAAACCACTACTAAAGTTTACAACTAAACTAAACCTATATACAACTAAATTAAACTATAGTGCCTCTACTAAACTTAAACCTCTCTAAACTAAACCTAAACTAAACCTCTTTATTAGTATCTCTACTCTCTAAACTAAACCTAAACCTCTTTGAACTTTAATTTAGTTTAGAGAGGTTAGGTTTAAACTAAACTAAACCTATATACAATTAAACTAAACTAAACATATCCTATATAAATTAAACTAAACTTATAGACAACTAAACTAAACCTAACATTTATAAACTAAACCTATATAAACTAAACTAAACCTAACCTATCTAAACTAAACTAAACTACTACTTAGGTTTAGAATTAAACTAAACTAAACTAAATTTTTGTAGACAAGAGAGTGCCTCTACTTTCTAAACTAAACTTAAACTTTTTTAGACTAAACTAAACCTAAACTAAATCGAGAGGAGAGTGCCTCTACTCTCTAAATTAAACTTAAAACTCTCTAAACTAAATTAAACTAAATTGAGAGTGCATCTACTGTCTAAACTAAACCTAAACCTAAACTTAAACCTCTCTAAATTAAACTAAATCTAAATTAAACTGAGAGTTTATCTACTCTCTAAACTAAACTAAACTTATAGACAACTGAACTAAACATATAGACAACTAAACTATACCATTACTCAAGTTTAGAGCTAAACTAAACTAAATCTATAGAAAACTAAACTAAACTAAACTAAACTCTAGTGCCTCTACTAAACCTAAACCTCTATAAACTAAATCTAAACTAAATCAAGAGTGCCTCTATTAAACCTAAACCTCTCTAAACTAAACTACACTAAGAGAAAAGTGCCTCTACTCTCTAAACTAAACTTAAACTAAACTAAGAGTGCTTCTACTAAACCTAAGCCTCTCTAAACTAAACTAAACTAAGATTAAAGTGCAACTACTCTCTAAACTAAACCTAAACTAAACTGAGAATGCCTCTACCAAACCTAAACCTCTCTAAACTAAACCTAAACTAAATCGAGAGGAGAGTGCCTCTACTCTCTAAACTAAAACTAAATCTAAACCTCTCTAAACTAAATCTCTAGTGAACTAAACTAAACTAAAGTAAGACAACAAGATCAATCAGTTTTGTCTCCTTTAACTTGTTGGAGGGGATCTAATGGGTCATATGACATATAATTATCTTTAGTACAAAGAGGTCTAAAGGAAAAGAGGCCTAGGTGTAGTCTCACTCTATACAGTACAGTACAGAGAAGAAAAGAAGGTACAAAGTTTAGAAGAGAAGAGAGGTCTAAAGGGGAAGGGACAGTCATCAATTCTAACAAAACCATCTAAAAAATAGTCCATTTTTGACATAAATAAGAGAACCCTTAAAAAGTTGAAACACATTTTTAAAATGTTTTTTTTTTTACTTAGTTGCTTCTTTGACAAGACAAAACAATCCAAAAAATGGGCCATTTTTGACAAAAATAGGAGGGGAACTAAAGTCAAGTGGAAAATTGTTATTTTTATTTATTTATATCTTATAATATAAGAATAATTAGAATTAAATTTTCTCTTAACATTAGTAGTTGATTGGCTAGTTGCCCCCATAGATATGATAGGATAGAAACCTAACCTTAACCCTTATGGGGATGGGGTTCGAATCCCTAGTTTTTAGAAGTAGGCATGGAGTGAACATGACTCCCTTTTTTGGTAGGTACTAGGTGGAAATTCCCTCTAATTTCTCCTTCCTATGGATGGAGTCACTCCCCAAAGAGGTTTAAGAGGAATTGCTGATAACAAGTAATGATTCCTCCTCTATAGTATAGTGAGCTGAGCTCTCTAGAAATACTATTTTTATAGAGGATTTACTTCCCAGAATTGCTTCATCTTGTTCTCTATTTTATCGTAGATATATATATATATATATATATATAGGGGGATAGTTCCATATCAAGGCTCCATTGGGCTATCACTTGTCAATTAAGTGGACAAATCTACTGTGCTGGTAAGAGACAACCTCTTTTATATGCTCTTGCCAATATGTTATACAAAATGAAGGGACCCATAATCACAAAAATCCATTCTTATCTAGAGCCCTCTATAATATGGGAGAGTCTCTCATCTATATATAGGCTTTAAATAAGAGGACCTATAGAGCAGAGCCTAGCCTCTCCCACTTATAGGAGAGGATAGGAGAGGATAGGAGTAACTCTAGAGTTAATTCACTGACCAAGCAAGTATTGTACTGTATACTCTAATTTTATTCACTACTCATAACACTCTTGTTGGAAGACCTTCATGGCATTGGTTTGGTTTGGTCAGGACTTATCAACTCTAATAATGAAGGCCATAGGGTAGGGATCAATCAGTTTTGTTTCCTTTTTTGAGAGGGAGGCAGGTAAGATAGCAAATCCTTTCCTCTTAAGAAAGTGAGGTGCCTTTATTTAGATATAGAGATATTTATCTTTATATATATATATATATATATCTATTTAAGCCCTGGTTCCCCTACTACTAGATGGTTGGTGACCGATTAAACTCAACTAGGCTAGGCCTTCCTTCCCATTGAGTCTTTGGGCTCAGGAGAAGGTTAGGTCCCCCAGTTTCAATTTATCTCATTTGTTTCTAGTTTAATGGGCTCATATTGTAATATTTGGTTGGTTTTTTGGTGCTCTCTTAGCTCTCTACTCTACCTCTTATTGGACTTAGGCTATCCCCTCTACACTACTCTACTCTCTTTAATTAGAGTCTAATTTCTTGTAGAGGAGAGAATAATTCTCTTCTCTTATAGAGGAGAGTTATATTATCTTGTATAAGAGAGGATAATTCTCTTCTCTTGTAGAGGATAGTTAATTTATCATGTAGAGGAGAGGATATAACTCTTCTCTTATAGAGAAGAGTTATATTATCTTCTCTTATAGAGGAGAGTTAATTTATCTTGTAGAGGAGAGGGGCTTAGTCCAATAAATGCTGAGTCTTTCCTCATCTTAGGCCCTAAAGCCAAAGAGGAGGAACTAGGATTTGCCTTTAGGATTTAGGACAATGTTGGTGAAAGGGCACTCTGCAGTCGGGGGGTGACTAACACCTATACTCAAGAACTAGAGCAGCTAGTGGACATGCCTAAAGGGCAATAGGTTTAGTTTAGGAGAGAGATAGGTAAGGTATAGTAAGGTTTAGTAGAGGGAAGGAAAGGTTTAGGAGAGGTAAGGTTAGTTTTAGTAGAGGGAAGGTATAGATAGGTGAGGGATAGGTAAGGTCTAGTAAGGTTTAGGAGAGGGATGGTAAGGTTTAGGTAAGGTTTAGATAGGTGGCATGGGGTTTAGTGAGGGTTAGGATTATCTCACCCATCTACACTAAACTAAACCTATAGACAACCTATCTATACTAAACCTATAAATAACTAAACTAAACTAACACCTATTTAAACTAAACTAACACCTATATAAATTAAACTAAACCTATAGATAACTAAACTAAACTAACACCTATCTAAACTAAACTAAAACCTATCTAAACTAAACTAACACCTATCTAAATTAAACCTATCTATAGAGATTAAGAGCCCCCTACCCCCCAAAAGGGGGGGGGATATATAAACTAAACTAAACCTATATACAACTAAACTAAACTTATATAAACTAAACTAAACCTATAGACAACTAAACTAAACCTATCTATAAAGATTAAGATCCCCCCACCTCCCCAGAGGGGGGATATATAAATTAAACTAACACCTATAGAAAACTAAACTAAAATAACACCTATCTAAACTAAACTAACACCTATAAACAACTAAACTAAACTAACACCTATTTAAACTAAACTAAACTAAACCTAACCTCTATAAAATATATTAAACCTATATAGGTATATCCTAACACTCACTAAACCCCACCTCTCTTAAAATTTACCTTATTTCAACTAAACTTATAGACAACTAAACTAAACTAAACTAAACCTATCTAAACTAAACCTATAGACAACTAAACTAAACTAACACCTATATACAACTAAACTAAACTAAACTTATAGACAACTAAACCTCACCTATCTAAACTGAACTAAACTAAACCTATAAACAACTAAACTAAATTAAACCTATCTAAACTAAATATATAGACAACTAAACTAAACTAACACTTATATACAACTAGACTAAACCTATAGACAACTAAACCTCACCTCTCTTAAACTTTACCTTATTTCAACTAAACTTATAGACGACTAAACTAAACCTATAGACAACTAAACTAAATTAAACTTAACTTATAGACAACTAAACCTCACCTATCTAAACTGAACTAAACTAAACCTATAGACAACTAAACTAAATTAAACCTATCTAAACTAAATATATAGACAACTAAACTAAACTAACACCTATATACAACTAGACTAAACTTATAGACAACTAAACCTCACCTCTCTTAAACTTTACCTTATTTCAACTAAACTTATAGACAACTAAACTAAACCTATCTAAACTAAACTTATAGACAACTAAACTAAACTAACACCTATATACAACTAAACTAAACTAAACTAAACTTATAGCCAACTAAACCTCACCTATCTAAACTGAACTAAACTAAACTTATAGACAACTAAACTAAATATATAGACAACTAAACTAAACTAACACCTATATACAACTAAACTAAACCTATAGACAACTAAACCTCACCTATCTAAACTAAACCTATAGACAACTAAACCTCACTTATCTAAATTAAACTAAATTTATAGACAACTAAACTAAAACTAACCTATCTACATTAAACTAAACTTATATAAACTAAATTAAACTAAACTAATCTCTATTTGATACCAACTAAACTAAACTAAACTAAACCTATAGACAACTAAACTAAACCTAATCTCTATAAACTAAACTAAACCAAACCTATATACAACTAAACTAAACTAAACACAATCTAACATCTATAAACTAAACCTATATACAACTAAACTAAATCTAACCTCTATAAACTAAACCTAACTGTAGACACCGAAATCGTGTCGACTCCCCTGGTCCTTCCCCGTCTTATTCTTCTTCGCCTATCGAACCCTTGTCGATCACTTGTTTCACCAACCTTGACCCTGGCAGCATGTAAAGATGAGCACAGAGCTAAAACTAGACTCTATACCCATTATGCATCTGCCGACATCGGTCTTTACCCGACCGATGTCGCCGACGTCGGTCACCTATCGGCCGACATCGACAATCCTATCGACGTCGGTCACCTTCCCCTGGTCCGTTATCAGTTACCATTCGGTTTCCCGAAACGGTTGACGAACCGTTTCTGGAACCGTCCCCATCCCCCGCCTTCATCAACCTCTGCCAACCATTTGAGCCAGGATCCCCGAACGCTATTCAGAAACTCCAAGCAACCAACCTGCGAATTCCTCCATCAACCTGCGAACTCCGAGCAATCATCAACACTACGACATCAACTAATCCGCACACCATGGCTTTCATCGCGTCTTCTACCAGGTAAGTATTATTCTATTTATTTCATTTCTTTCTCAGTTATTATTTATTAGTTCTGTTACCCCTGCCTATGTCCCGACTCCCCCAAACTCTCTCAGACCCTGTCCCGACTCCCCCAGACTCTCTCAGACCCTGTCCCGACTCTGTCCAAAACCCTACCCTGACCTTATCATACCCTGTCCCGACTCTGTTCGAACCTGTCCCAACTCTGTTCAGCATTATCCCGACTCTGTTCAGCCCTGTCCCGACCCTGTCCAGACTTTCCCAGAACCTGCCCCTACCGATGCCGGTCACTACCCCAACCGACGACGGCATCTTAACTGACGTCGGCACCTTCCTAACCGACGCTGGCACCACAGAGACCGACGCTGGCGACTGTGTAGAACAGTGCTGCATATCAGGTACGCTCTTTATTTTTTTGTCATTTATTTCTGTCATTATCATCTACTTTCGTTTAATTTTCTACTCTTTTTTATCAGTGGGTTGATATCCTTCTAGGGAGTCTTCGTACTTCCGGGATCGGGCGTTCGCCTGACAACCCACCATATCTTTGACTAACGTCTTTCCATGTTTTAGTCTCTTTTCTTCGCAGGTGTCATTCCTCCACAGCCAAAGAGGAGAATCTTTCAACGTCTGATTTTGGTGTGCACGACTTTATCAGGTACTTCTAGCCTTGACCATCTTTCAGTTTCTTATTTCTTCTTTGAATGTAGAAAGCAATTTTGCATTAGAAACATTCTGGCACGCCCGGTGGGACCCTAGGTCCTCCTTGGGTTCATTCTTTCTTTCTTTCATTCATTTAGGCGCATTAGGCTTCTTCTTTTTCGCCTCCTTTCATCTCTTCTTAAACAACATCATAAGCAGAACTAAAACGAACATTCATTTCTTTCTTGCACTTTTAGACTAGCTAAACTCATACTCTTCGACTCTTTCTCCATTCGTCTTCATACGAACAAACATTTCAACTTGGACATTAAAAATCTTTGCATTCATCTTTGTTTGCCTGCATCTTTTAGACCACACATAGTAATTAAACCGCATATTGAATTAACCTAGATCACTTGATGTTACACGACCAAACCACCTGCACAAAACAAACATAAAACTTACCTGAGACAAGGCCCGACTGGGATTTCATCCCCCAGCGGATACCTTGCCCGTCTCGGTGACCCTACTTGGATTTCATCACCAAGGGGGAAGCCCACTCCGTTCTCTGGCGGAGGATAAACTCTAGTGGAAGTATATTTTGGCTAAGCAAAACCAGCTAACCACTGGAATCGTGAAGTGAGGGGAGCTTGCTCCTTAGCACCAGGCCTGTACGGAAGCTAACACAGATTTCTTGAGCACCATAACAAAACCCGAAACCATCCATAGACTGCTTCTTCTAGGACCCATTTTTCAGCCAATCTTCCTCTACACACACATTCTAAGGCATAAGCCACTATAATCCTAATAATTTACTTCTAGGGTTTTAGGATCTGCTTGTGTCTTCATCTTTTTGGTTCTTATCTGCTTGTTTGAGCTTGTGAGGATGTTCTCCCTTGCCTTGAATGGTTCTGACTCGTAGCCAAGCCAAGGCTCTAGTCGATCACGCGAGGCATCATCCTCTTCCATCTACCCCGCCTACAACCAACCCTACAATGGAGTTCAACTCAGAAACTGAAAGAACTCCTACCAGACCATCTCCGCCCCAAATGCCTATTATTCCAGAAGGGGACCAAGACTTCGCATGATTCTTGGACCTCAATACTAAAGCCCTGCAACACTATCTCGTGAATAGCCAAACGTGAGACCCCTTTGGCAATCCAATTTATGGAATGCCGACTTCTCTCCTCACAACTGCGGTCGTATCAACAACGTCCGTAGTCCAACCCTTAGATACCCAGGCTGTTACCTCAACCAATGACCAACCTTTCACCAACCATCTAAGTGTGGCCTCTCCTTCCATTGTTGGGCCCACTTTCACTGGGGTTTCGGCCCCCAATCAATCTCAGTCCACTCAACCACTTTCTACCCCCTTTCAAAACCTGGTCGTCTCTATTCCGCCCACTCTTACTCCTATCAACACTAGGGTGGCTACCCATCCATTAGCCCATGTTACCTCTAACCAACCTCCCATGACAACATCAAACCTAGCCATATCTTCCATCTAACCATCTTTAGTCACTTCTTCCGTCCCTACGACTAATCATCCGTATGTTGCGCCCTTATTGGTACAACTGACTACGTCGTATACCTCTTCTAGCCTCTTTCAAGCGCCTCACAATCTCAGAGGTGCTCCATCCGCCAATCCATCAGTAGATATTATCAAGATGCTGATGGATAAAATGTCCAACCTAGAGACCTCTATTACCGGCTCACGCAACACTCTCTCGTATGAACAAATCTGTAACGAGCCCATTCATCCTTTCGTCCCCATCAGACCATATCCTAACCAGTGGGAACTTCCTAAGTTTTCTCGTTTCCAGAGTAAGGAAGACCCATAACAATATTTACGGGCATTCAGACATGCCTGTTACCTTATCGCCCATGACGATGCGTTACTCTTATGCACGTTTCCCATGTCTCTCTCGGGTGCTGCACTTGACTGGTATAGCTCTCTTCCCAGCCATTCCATCCTCACATTCACTCAGCTGGCCCAACTCTTCCTTGATCATTTCTCCATCAATATCACCAAGAAGGTCTCCATCACAGACCTCTATTCTATTCGCCAGTTCGAGGATGAATCTATTGCTGATTTCGTCGCTCGGTGGAGGGGCCTTATCAATCAATTTTCATTTTCTTTACCTCAGCCTGAGCTTATTGAACTTTTCTCTCAAGCCTGTGCTAGACATATTTCTTCTACCTTGAGGGTTCAAACCTTCCGCACTTTTGACGAGGCCTTCACGATGGCTCGTAAACTTGAATTACGTGTCGTTAAGGAGAATAAAGTCAAGTTGCGGAGTAAGAATCCCAACTCCAAAACCAATGACCCTTCTTCTAAGCCCTCCTCGTCCAATCCTAAATCTAAAGCTTCAGCAAATGCTGTGGTTGTTAGATCTTCCTCTTCTTCGCCTTCAACTAATCAACCTGAACCATCCACGTCCATGAGCGCCACTCGTCAATTTCAGCAGAGATACATACAGCGATAGTTTACTCCACTTAGAGAATCATACGCGTCTGTGCTGGAAAAACTCGTCAAACAAGGGGCCATCAATCTCCCTCAGATCCGACCTCCACCACAATTTGATCCCTCACGCGCCATCCCTGCGTGGTATAGGGAGAATGACTTCTGCCACTACCACCGTGTTAAAGGTCATGACACGGGCAACTGTAAAACCCTTAAAAACACAGTTCAAGACATGTTGGAAAAGGGTGACCTCATCCTCGACAATCCTAATGCCCCTCCTAATCAGGGTATCGATATCTTCAAACAACCATTCCCTAATCATCCACCAACCCAAAACAACGTCCAGACCTTGACTGACAATACCCATGAACATAATATTCGAACAGTCAATACAGTCTCGCCCCTCATTTCTAACCAACTACAAGAGGTGAGTTCATCCATCAGTCCATCACATGTGGACGAACCTCTTTCTCTGGCTAGTTCTCCCTCAACTTCTCTCATTTTGGAGGACGCCTCGACCTTACCAGCACCGCCAGTTTCACCATCTTCCTTCTTGCTGCCCATGGAGGACCCAACCTTTCCTACTCCTCAGCCATAAGTGGAGGGCACTATCATCCCTGCCCTTTACCCGCTTGAGGAGCTTCATTCACCAGTTTCTTCTCCACCCAGATAAGAACTTATCTCTCCTTCATCTCCAACCAAACATGAACCTGTCACAACTTCATCCTGCTTTGAGCCCGAGACTACTACATCCGTCTCACCTTCAGTCCCACAACCATTGGCATCTTCTCAAGAGCCTAAAACTCATCCCGCATCTTCTCAGCCATTTTCCCGACTAGTGGAGAGACTCGAACTTCTCCCTTCTAGGAAAGTGGAACATCAGGGATTGTGGGACCGTCTCACAGCTCTTCAACAAGCCCGGGCCCTCTCATCTCATACCGCTAATCCACCCATGGCAGAACCTTCTAAGACTATCAACAAAAATCCGATCTCCACTTCCAAACCGTCTACATCTTCATCAACTTCATCAAAACCAAAACCCTCATCTACTCCGCATAAACCTATCAAATCACTTGGCGTTCGCCCCGTCTCCAACCTCACTCATCCACAAGTGGAGGTGGACTTAACCCAAACTTCAACTAATAGTAGTCTTCAATCTAAATCTCAAAAGACTGCCAAACCACAGAGGCGAACGCCTCCTCTTCCGTCACTATTGCCCTCCATTTTGGGCCCACATCCTTCAACCTTAACCAGAGTCCTTCCCGCTTCAACCTCTAACCAAAACCGGTTGCCTCCTTTGCTTCCTTTACCTATCGCTAGCCTACCCTCTCCCAAAAGGGCGATACCTCTCACGAAGAGTGTACCGTCTCTGCCTGTCATCGCACCATCAACCCAGAAGGTGGTACGAAAACCTCCTCCCATTTTGCCTAAGCAAAAGTCACTAACATCGCATACATCGATGAACATGGACCCTTTAGTGGGCTCATACTCTTTGATCTTGCAACGACTTTTGCAAACTTCTAGCATAACTCTTCCACCCATCAAGCCCTTTCAACCTCTCGGGTCTAAACCTTCCTGGTTCGACGACACGAAGATTTGTTTATATCATCGTACACCAGGACATGACACTGAGACTTGATGTGCCCTCAAGGCTGTCATTTGCCGTTATCTGGAGAAAGACACTCTTCTCTTTGAGGACACTTTCGACTGCCCCCCGACTCCTTCTCACAACCCTTCAACCTCTTCAAACCCATCCACATCTCATCAACCGGTTACAACCCCTACATCATCTTCACCTCCCATCTTTGAAATCAATGCCATTCACATCACCAGTACGTCACAAAAGGATAAGGCGAAAGAAAAAGCCGCCATTCCTTGGACCTACCCTTTTGTCAATCCACCTCAACCGCCTAAGCCTAAGATTTCTATCCTTGGCGCACCTCAACCCTCTTCTTTTTCTTCTTCCTCTTCTGGACCAATCCATGACTCCATGTTGAAACAGCTTCACCAGACACCTGTGAAGATGTCCCTCTACGATCTTATCCAAACTTCACCCCAATATCGTCAGGCCCTCATCCAAGCCCTGCAGGCAGCGGAGGTCCAACCTGAGGATCCTCAGCCACTTGCTGCCCTTGTCCACTCCTTAGCCCCTGTTGCCTCCATAACATTCAGCGATTCTGAGATTCCTACATCCAACATGGAAGATCAGGACGCCGCCCTCTTCATCACTGCCTACATCGATCGGACACGCATTAAACACGTTATGATCGATGGGGGTGCTAGCATCAACATCATCTCCACTCATGCCTTTGATCAGTTGGCTCTTCCCAAGAATTGCGTCTCCAAAACTGACGCGATCTTGCGCTCTTTCAATGACACTACTGCCACGACCATTGGCACAGTTATCCTTCATATCTGCGTTGGTCCACGCACAGTCCCAGAGCTCTTCTACATCATCGAAGGAGAGTTCCAATACAACATCTTGCTGGGCCGACCCTGGATCCGCGCCATGGCCTGTGTCCCCTCCACCCTGCACCGTTGTGTGAAGTTTGAGCATGACGGACAAGTCCACACCATTCCCGCTGACCCTTCGCCTTTCAAAACATGCAATACCACCTACCGTCCAAACGATGTCCTCATTCCTATCAAGCCATCAACCTCAGCACCGCCTCCATCCGTGAAAGCTTCAACCAGTTCGCAACAGGTGGTCGCCCTTACACCTCCCCTTCAAGCGACAACCATATATCCCATAGAAGACGTCTTTCAAAGACTTTCATTGGGAGAGTATCGCTTGTTGGCTTTAGACATGTTCCAAACTCCGCAAGAGTATGGACGCCTTCATCACAGCCCCAGCTACGACCATCGGATTGGGATGATCATACCTTATGGTCCCCCTCACCTCCGCACCAACCTCGTCTATGGAGGGATTAATCAAGATCCTACTGATGGTAATCCTCTTTCTTCACCCCAACCTTTCACATCAGATTTTTCATTTCTTGGCAACCCCGCCTTTGCACATACTTACCTTTACAGATGTGCATGGAAGGGTTTTGGTTTCGGACGCTATGAGCAGGGCTCCCATCAGCCTATCCAACCGCTCAATGATGACGACGCCAAAAAACGGTATGGTCTGGGATATCACGACCCCACTCAAGACCCTGTAGACCTTTATCCTAAACCAATCCTTGACCAATCTCCTCCACACTTGCCTATTTCGCCACCTTTACCTACGGAGTCAGTGGTTTCCATTCCTCCTAGTTTTTTTTTGCTATAAACACCATTCGCCTGGACCCCTTGACTTATCAGCTCAATGGGGAATCCAAGTCTCTCCCTCTCATTCTTCCCACCATGATCGAAGATGAGTCGGCAACCATTCACACTGTTCACTGCGTTGATGATGACGCCATTCTTTCCTACATGGGCGCTGATGATTCTTTCATCCAGCGCTCCCTCCCTTCTGAGACCCAGGTTATGTTAAATGAATCAACTATTGACATCAACCTTCCTTCTTCTGATGTTCCTCATGTCTTAAAGATCGGCCAATCTTTAGACGCTCAGGAGCAGCTTGACTATACCCAGTTTCTCTTCAACCATAGTAAGGCCTTTGCCTGGACTTACAGTGATATGCCTGGCATCGACCCCACCATCGTTACCCATAACATTGTCACCAAACCAGAGGCTAAGCCTATCAGGCAAAAGTTTCGAAAGATGCATCCTCGCATTGCCCTCCTTGTCAAGGAGGAGCTTCAGCGTCTCCTTTCTGTCTCCTTCATCCAGCCTATCGATTATCCACAGTGGGTCTCTAACATCGTCTTAGTCACCAAGGCAACTGGGGGGATTCAGATCTGCACAGACTATCGCGACCTTAACCTAGCCTGTCCTAAAGACGACTTTCCTCTTCCTAACATTGACCAGCTCGTTGATCTTACGGCCGGCCATGAGATGCTATCTCTTATGGACGGGTTTTCAAGATACAATCAAATCCTGATTGCTCCGGAAGATCAGCACAAGACTACTTTCATCACCCCATGGGGAACTTTTTGCTATCGAGTCATGCCTTTCGGCTTGAAGAACGCAGGCGCCACTTATCAGCGTGCCATGACCTACATTTTCCATGATCTTCTCCACAAAATCATGGAGGATTATGTGGATGACCTTCTCGACAAATCCAAGTTTCGCCACGACCATCTGACCATTCTCAACATCATCTTTTCTCGTCTTCTTCAGTACCATGTTCGTCTTAACCCCAACAAATGTGTCTTTGGGGTCCTCTCTGGCAAGCTTCTCGGCTTCATCGTTTCCTTTCGTGGCATCGAGATAGATCCCGCCAAGATTCGCGCTATTCTCGAAATGCCTCCCCCGACCAATCTCAAGCAGCTTCACAGTTTGCAAGGTAAGCTCTAGTCCATTCGTCGCTTCATCTCGTAGCTTTCTGACCGCTGCCAACCTTTTCATCATCTCCTTAAGAAGGACGTCATTTTTACATGGGATAAGGACTGTCAAGAGGCTTTTGAAGCCTTAAAACGCTATCTGGTCTCTCCACCAGTTCTCATTCCACCTAAAGACGACCAACCCTTTTACCTTTATATCTCAGCCACTCACCATTCGTTAGGTGCCATGATCGCGCACCGAGACGAGCATCACCGTGAGCAAGCCGTTTATTATATCAGCCGAACACTGGTCGACTATGAAACTCGGTATACCCATATCGAGAAACTCTGTTTGGCATTAGTCTTTGCCGCTACTAAGCTTCGCCACTATCTTCTCAGTCACAAAACCTTTGTCATCACCCACACCGACCCTCTCAAATATATGCACTCTAAGCCATATCAGAATCAACGTATGGCTCGGTGGCTCATGCTGCTTGCTCAGTTCGATCTCGAATTCATCCAGCAGAAATCTATCAAGGGGCAAACCATCGCTGATCAACTAGCCGATGCCCCTCTTCCTGACACTCAACCTTCACAGTGTGAATTCCTTGACGAGTCTATCGCTGCGCTTTCCTCCGACGACACCACCTATCAGATGACTATGTTCTTTGACGGGTCCAAATGTCAACTAGGTGGGGGTGCTGGGGTTATTCTCATCCCACTCGAAGGGGAGCCCATGCCTTTGTCTTTTAAACTCGACTTTGATTGTACCAATAATATGGCCGAATACGAGGCCTTAATTTTGGGACTTCAGACCGCCCTCTCTCTCAGCATCAAGTCCATCAACATCTTTGGTGACTCGCAGCTCATCGTCAATCAGGTTAATGGTTCATACCTCTGTAAAAATGAAATTTTGCAAAGGTATAAAAATCGTGCTGACATTCTCCTTGCATCTTTCGACCATTTCCTCTTGCAGACTATTCCTCGATCCATGAACAAGTTTGCTGACACTATGGCTTCTCTCGCTTCCCATATCCCATCTTCCTCATCTGCATCCAGACTTTTTGTCACGGTGCGTCGTGTGCCGTTGCCTTCGTATATCTCTCCTCACATTCATCATGTCAACACTATAGACCCAAGCCCACAAGATGCTTGGTATAAGCAACTTGTAGACTTCTTATCTCTCTCTATCATTCCTCCCAATCTCTCTAGTAATACACGACAAGCTTTTATCAAGCGTACTGCTCGCTATACCATGCTAGGGGGTCTTCTCTATAAGTGAGGCTTCGACGGCCTCCTTCTTCGTTGTCTCACCTCCACTGAAGCATCTCACGCCATCTAGCAAGTCCACGACGAGATTTGTGGTGGGCATTTCAGTGGAAATTCAGTTGCCAAGCGCATCCTTCGTTTGGGCTATTATTGGCCTACCCTTCATCAAGACTGTAGCGATTATGTTCAGCGTTGCATCAAGTGTCAGCAGCACTCTAACTTGCTTCATCTCCCCAGTCACGCCTTACAAGTTGCTCAGGATTTCTGGCCTTTCTCTCAGTGGGGTTTAGATCTCATCGGTAAGATTAACCCTCATTCATCTCTTCGTCATCAATCTATCATCACAGCCACTGAATATTTCACCAAGTGGGTGGAAGCCATTCCTCTCATCTCCACAAAAGCCGACAAGATCATCGACTTCATCAACACCCACATCATCTGTCATTTCGGTGTCCCTCATAAAATCATCACTGATAACGGCAAGTCCTTCAAAAACAAAACTGTCCAAAAGCTATGCGACTCCTTCGGCATCAAACTCAGTTTCTCTTCACCTTACTACCCACAAGCAAATGGGCAGGCCGAGGCTTCCAACAAAATTCTCACCAAAATTCTCATGAAAGTGGTTAGTGACACAGGCAAGGATTGGCACATTCACATTCCCTTCGCTTTGTGGGCTTACCGCACTAGCATCCGAACCTCTACGGGTGCTACCCCTTTTTCTCTTGTGTATGGAACAGAGGCTGTCTTACCTCTCGAAGTATAGATCCCGTCTCTCCGCATTTCTCTACATGATATCCTTTCCAATGATGACTTTCGTCAAGATCACTTAGCTCAACTTGAGTTACTTGATGAACACCGTCTTGCTGCCCTTAATCATCTCCATGTCTATCAACATCGCATCAAGCGCACCTATGACAAAAATCTGCGAGAATGAGATTTCAACATCGAAGACCTCGTCCTCAAAGAGAATTAACACGTGACCAATATGGAGCGAAGTAAACGAGGCAAATTTGCTCCTAATTGGCTCAGACCTTTTATTATCACGCACAAGTATGGATCAGGGACTTACCGTCTGTCTTCTCTTGATGGACGCCCAAAACCTGAGCCTATTAATGCGTTGCATCTGCGACCGTTCTACTGCTAGTCGAGTATTCATCCACTTGACACTTAACTTGAGCTCGTCCCTTGAGCAATCTCCATCCTCTTCATCCTACTTCCTTTCAACCCTATTCCTCTTAACAATTCCTATAACCCTTTTATGCGGTATGGATGCTTTGTCCTCATAAAAGGGAGCCCTTGACCTTCTACAGTCTTGTCCATGACTCAGATTTCTATAAAAACAAATCAAGATGTCAAAACATATCCATGGTCACTATATCAATATCAAAATCACAAAAAAAAAACAGACTGCTCCCTCAAAGGACAGCTGTACTATCATTGCTGTAATAAATAGACTGCTCCCTCGAAGGATAGCTATTCAAAAGCCTTTATATTAAACAAAAATCTAGACCACTCCCTCGAAGGATGGCTATGACTACTCTGGCAATAAACAACATTATTTTAGAAGCTTCCCGCATCGATCAGCTTCACAACCTGACCACTACAGCAAATGACATCTCTATGCAGGCTTCCCGCATTGATCAGTCTGCGCCAAAAAAAAAAAAAATGAGTCACGGACTTGACTTGTAGTTGTCTCAGGGTCTCCTATAAAAAGGGGCAAAGTTATCTCTGCTCTTAAAACGGGTTACCCTCTTTTCTCCTCCTATTACCTACTCAAGGGACTTCGAGCTCACTTTAATGTCTCAGTGATTCGATTACCGATCTAACATAACTATGGTCAACGATGTCACGCATGAATGGGGCTCTTGGTTCTCATAACCCCTATCTATGCTATATTTTTGGTCCTTGTCAATAAAAGAGCAATATGCATTTCACTTCTTCTGCACTTTGGTCACATTCACCTTCATCACTTGTCGATCAACTCAGCTCAACTCTCTTTTCAGACCATCAACATGACCTACCCTGTTCCCCCTAGTTTCTATGGACACCAATACACATGGAAACTATCGACTCAACCCAATTTATGTTAAGCATAAACCAATACTTGCTGAAGCATAAATAGACCTCAATTCATTTTTAGCATACATCCATCACGCATATGGAATATTGCTAGGGATGAAAAACCCCTCAACCAATGTTGCAGAATACACCATTTGGAAAAGGCTGCAACATCTTTTTTTTCCTCACCATCCCTTTGACCCTTCCTCCCTTCTAGGGAGAACTACATCGGCCTGAGGCCCTATCACCAGGGCTATGTAGGCAGCACTCAGTTGACATGGGGTCTTCTGGGGTTAGCTCGGCCGCATTCTTTCGTCCATTCATCCATCCATCGACCACCAACCATTGGAGATCATGCCTATCTCCTTCGACCTCGACCACTTCCAAGACGTTGTTGCCTTGGTTGTTTTTGCATGTATGCTACCTCATGACTGGTTAGCAGAATTGTGCGCATACCTTTTTGGACCCTCACAAGTATAGGATCACACACCGGTTGATCCGCACTACTTGTGACTTTTTTGCATTTTTAGGAGCACTTCCTGAGCCCGGGATACCTGGAATGCGACGACCCATTTGGAGCTTCAGCTTAGATTGAGTGACCCGATCAGCAGATGACTAAATGCTAGGGCCCGGTTACTTCGATTTTGGCACTCCACGACCCTTGACCTGTGACACTTTTGACCTGACCATCTCGTGCAGTGGTATGCGCGCAATCACGACCTTTGCAGCGTTCACCCTCACCCCTTTTTCATCCGCTCTTTATCAAATCAGCACCCGATTCCCGGTTCCCTTCCCTCAACTCCTGCTTTGAGGGGGAATACCTCATCCTTACTCGGGGCATTTCGCTTCCTATTTTGTCTTGCAGTTCATTCGAACAACCAACAAGATGAAATCAACCTTATCCCTCACCTGGGGCACTCACTCCTATTTTTGTCTTGCAGTTCGTGCAGAATAACCAACAAGACAAAAAGGGGCAAATGTAGACACCGAAATCGTGTCGACTCCCCTGGTCCTTCCCCGTCTTATTCTTCTTCGCCTATCGAACCCTTGTCGATCACTTGTTTCACCAACCTTGACCCTGGCAGCATGTAAAGATGAGCACAGAGCTAAAACTAGACTCTATACCCATTATGCATCTGCCGACGTCGGTCTTTACCCGACCGATGTCGCCGATGTCGGTCACCTATCGGCCGACATCGGCAATCCTGCCGACGTCGGTCACCTTCCCCTGGTCCGTTATCAGTTACCATTCGGTTTCCCGAAATGGTTGACGAACTGTTTCTGAAATCGTCCCCGTCCCCCGCCTTCATCAACCTCTGCCAGCCATTTGAGCCAGGATCCCCGAACGCTATTCAAAAACTCCAAGCAACCAACCTGCGAATTCCTCCATCAACCTGCGAACTCCGAGCAATCATCAACACTATGACATCAACTAATCCGCACACCATGGCTTTCATCGCGTCTTCTACCAGGTAAGTATTATTCTGTTTATTTCATTTCTTTCTCAGTTATTATTTATCAGTTCTGTTACCCCTGCCTCTGTCCCGACTCCCCCAGACTCTCTCAGACCCTGTCCCGACTCCCCCAGACTCTCTCAGACCCTGTCCCGACTCCCCCAGACTCTCTCAGACCCTGTCCCGACTCCCCCAGACTCTCTCAGACCCTGTCCCGACTCTCCCAGACCCTGTCCTGACTCTGTCCAAAACCCTACCCTGACCTTATCATACCCTGTCCTGACTCTGTTCGACCCTGTCCCGACTCTGTTCAGCGTTATTCTGACTCTGTTCAGCCCTATCCTGACCCTATCTAGACTTTCCCAGAACCTGCCCCTACCGACGCCGGTCACTACCCCGACCGACGACGGCATCTTAACCGACGTTGGCACCTTCCTAACCGACGCCGGCACCACAGAGACTGACGCCGGCGACTGTGCAGAACAGTGCTGCATATCAGGTACGCTCTTTATTTTTTTGTCATTTATTTCTGTCATTATCATCTACTTTCGTTCAATTTTCTACTCTTTTTTATCAGTGGGTTGATATCCTTCTAGGGAGTCTTTGTACTTCCGGGATCGGGCGTTCGCCTGACAACCCACCATATCTTTGACTAACGTCTTTCCGTGTTTTAGTCTCTTTTCTTTGCAGGTGTCATTCCTCCACAGCCAAAGAGGAGAATCTTTTAACGTCTGATTTCAGTGCGCACGACTTTATCAGGTACTTCTAGCCTTGACCATCTTTCAGTTTCTTATTTCTTCTTTGAATGTAGAAAGCAATTTTGCATTAGAAACACTAACCTCTATAAACTAAACCTATATACAACTAAACTAAACCTATAACAACTAAACTAAACCTATATAAATTAAACTAAATCTAACCTCTATAAACTAAACTAAACCTATATACAACTAAACTAAACTTAATCTCTATAAAATAAACTAAACTAAATTAAATTAAAACACTACTCAGGTTTAGAACTAAACTAAACCACTACTCAAGTTTAGAACTAAACTAAACCTATATACAACTAAACTAAAATATAGTGCCTCTACTAAACTAAATCTCTCTAAACTAAACTAAACCTAAACCTATATTTAACTAAACTAAACTAAATTAAATTAAACCTAACCTCTATAAACTAAACTAAATCTATATAAACTAAACTAAACTTATAGACAACTAAACTAAACTAAACCTAACCTCTATTAACTAAATCTATATAAACTAAATTTAACCTAACCTATCTAAACTAAAGTAAAAAAATTAAACCTCTGTAGAGAAGAGAGTGCCTCTACTCTCTAAACTAAACCTAAACCTCTTTAAACTAAACTAAACCTAAACTAAAGTGAGAGGAGAGTGCCTCTACTCTCTAAACTAAACCTAAACCTCTCTAAACTAAACAAAACAAAGAGTGTCTCTACTCTCTAAACTAAATCTAAACCTAAACCTCTTTAAACTAAACTAATTTAAACTAAATCGAGAGTGCCCCTACTCTCTAAACTAAACTAAACATATAGACAACTAAACTAAACCACTACTCAGATTTAGAACTAAACTAAACTAAACTAAACTCTTGTGCCTCTACTAAACCTAAACTTCTCTAAAATAAACCTAAACTAAACTGAGAGTGCCTCTACTAAACCTAAACCTCTCTAAACTAAACTTAAACCTCTCTAAAATAAACTTAAACCTCTTTAACTAAACTAAACCAAGAGGAGAGTGCCTCTACTCTCTAAACTAAATTTAAACTAAATCAAGAGTACTTCTACTAAACTTAAACCTCTCTAAACTAAACTAAATTAAGAGGAGAGTGACTCTAATCTCTAAAATAAATTTAAATTAAATTGAGAGTGCCTTTACTAAACCTAAAATTCTATAAACTAAACCTAAACTACGCTGAGAGGAGAGTTCCTCTACTCTCTAAACTAAAACTAAAACTAAACCTCTCTAAACTAAACTAAACCTCTAGTGAACTAAACTAAACTAAACTAAGACAATAAGATCAATCAATTTAGTCCCCCCTAACCTATTGGGGGGATCTAATGGGTCATATGAAGTATATAATTCTTTTTGGTATAGAGAGATCTAAAGGAAGAGAGGCATAAGCATAGTCTCACTATATACAGTACAATAGAGAGAAGGAAAGAAGGTATAGAGTTTAAAAGAGAAGAGAGGTATAAAGGGGAAGGGATAGTCATCAATTCTGACAAAACTATCCAAAAAATAGACTATTTTTGACATAAATAGGAGGAGAATCCTTAGAAAGTTGAAATACATTTTTTAAACATCATTTGCTTCATTTATTTGCTTCTTTGAAAAGATAAAACCATCCAAAAAATGGGCCATTTTTGATAAAAATAAGAGAACCGAAGTCAAGTTGAAACACATTATTTTTGTTTATTTTTATCTTATAAGATAAGAATAATTAGAGTTAAAGTTTCTCTTAACAGTAGTAACTAATTGGCTGGTTGCTCCCATAAATAGGATATGATAAAAACCTAACCTCAACCTCTATGGGACTGGGATTCGAATCCCTAGTTTTCAAAAGGCATGGAGTGAATGCGACTCCATTTTTTGGTAGGTACCAGGTGAAAACACCCTTTAATTCCTCCCTCCTATGGAGGGATTCACTCCCTAGAGAGGTTTCAGAGGAATTACCAGTAATAAGTACTGATTCTTCCTCTATAGTTTGTGAGCTGAGCTCTCTAGAAATACTATAGAGGATTCACTTTCCAAAAAGGTTTCAGCTTGTTCTCTATTTCATTTTAGATAGAATTTTATCTTAGATAGAATAAATAGAAGTACCAAGGGATAGTTCTATGTCGAGGCTTCACCTGGCTATCATTTGTCAATTAGGTGGACAACACTGCTATACTCAAAATTGAGGTGCTGGTAAGAGACAACCTCTTTTAGAGGCTCTTGCTGGTATGGTATACAAAATGAAGGGACCCATGATCATATAAATTCACTCTTATCTAGAGCCCTCTATAATATGGGAGAGTCTCTCATCTATATCTAAGCTCTAAATAAGGGGACCTTTAGAGCAAAGCCTAGCCTCTCCCACTTATAGGAGAGGATAGGAACAACTCTAGAGTTAATTCACTGACCAAGTAAGTATTGTACTATATTCTCAAGTTTTATTCACTACTAATAACACTCTTGTCTAAAGGCCTTCATGTCATTGGTTCAGTTCAGTCAAGACTTATCAGCTCTAAGAATGGAGACCATGGGGTAGGGATCAACTAGTTTTGTTTCCTTTTTTGAGAGGGAGGAAGGTAAGATAGCCAAGCCTTTCCTCTCAAGAAATCAAGATGACTTTATTTAGATATAGAGATATTTCTCTTTATATAGAGATCTATATTTATATCTATTTAATCCTTAGTTCCCCTAATACTGGATGGTTGGTGATTGATTAAACTTAACTAGGCTATGCATTCCTTCCCACTAAGTCTCTAAGCTCTGGAAAAGGTTAGGTCCCCCATTTCAGTTTATCTTGTTTATTTTTAGCTAATTAGGCTCATATTTCAATACTTGGTTGGTTTTTGGCACTCTCTTAGCTCTCTACTCTACCTCTTATTGGACTTAGGCCATCTACTCTACTCTACTCTACTCTCTTTAATTAGAGTCTAATTTCTTGTAGAGGAGAGGATAATTCTCTTCTCTTGTAGAGGAGAGTTATATTTTCTTGTAGAGGAGAGGATGATTCTCTTCTCTTGTAGAGGATAGTTAATTTATATTGTAGAGGAGAGGATATAACTCTTCTCTTGTAGAGGAGAGTTATATTCTATTCTCTTATAGAGGAGAGTTATATTTTCTTCTCTTGTAGAGGAGAGTTAATTTATCTTTTAGAGAAGAGGGGATTCATCCAATAAATGCTGAGTCTTTCCTCATCTTAGGACCTAAATCCAAAGAGGAGAAACTAGGCTTTGCCTTTAAGGCTTAGGATAACGTCGGTGAAAGGGCACTCTGTGGTCGAGGGGTGACTAACACCTATACTCAGGAGCTGGGGCAGCTAGTGGACATGCCTAAAGGGTAGTAGGTTGAGTTTAGGAGAGGGATAGGTAAGGTGTAGTAAGGTTTAGGAGAGGGAAGGTAAGGTTAGGTTTAGTATAGGGAAGGTATAGATAAGTGAGGGATAGGTAAGGTCTAGTAAGGTTTTGGAGAGGGATGATAAGGTCTAGGTAAGGTCTAGATAGGTGGGGTGGGGTTTAATGAGGGTTAGGATTACCTCACCCATCTACACTAAGCTAAAACTATAGACAACTAAACTAAACCTATAGACAACCTATCTAAACTAAACCTATAGACAACTAAATTAAACTAACACCTATATAAATTAAACTAAAACTATATACAACTAAACTAAACTAACACCTATATAAACTAAACTAACACCTATCTAAACTAAACTAACACCTATAAAGATTAAGATCCCCCTACCCCCTAGAGGGGGGATATATAAACTAAACTAAACCTATATACAACTTAACTAAACCTATAACAAACTAAACTAAACCTATATAAACTAAACTAAACCTATAGACAACTAAATTAAACCTATCTAAACTAAATTAAACCTATATAAAAAGATTAAAATACCCCTACCACTCGAAGGGGTAGATATATAAACTAAACTAACACCTATAGATAATTAAACTAAACTAACACCTATCTAAACTAAACTAAACTAAACCTATATAGGTATATCTTAACACTCATTAAACCCCACCTCTCGTAAACCTTACCTTACCTCAACTAAATCTATAGACAACTAAACTAAACTAAACCTATCTAAACTAAACCTATAGACAACTAAACTAAACTAACACCTATATACAACTAAACTAAACTAAACTTATAGACAATTAAACCTCACCTATCTAAATTAAACTAAACCTATAGACAACTAAACTAAATTAAACTTATCTAAACTAAACCTATAGACAACTAAATTAAACTAACACCTATATACAACTAAACTAAACCTATAGACAACTAAACCCCATCTATCTAAACTAAACTAAACTTATAGTAACTAAACTAACACATGTCTAAACTAAACCTATAGACAATTAAACTAAACTAACACCTATATAAACTAAACTAAACCTATAGACAATTAAAATTCACCTATCTAAATTAAATTAAACCTATACACAACTAAATTAAACCTAACCTATCTACACTAAACTAAATTAAATCTATATACAACTAAACTAAAGCTAACCTTTATAAACTAAACTAAACTAAATTAAACCACTACTCAGGTTTAGAACTAAACTAAACTACACTAAACTAAGATAATAAGATAATTATTCTCTCCCCTATCCCCCTCGAAAGGGTGGATATAACAAAGTAAGGTTTAGGAGAGGGAATAAACTAAATTAAACTAGTCTAAATTAAATCGAGAGTGCCTCTACTCTCTAAACTAAATCTATACTTTTATAAACTAAACTCTATTTGATACCAATTAAACTAAACCTATAGACAACTAAATTAAACCTAACCTTTATAAACTAAACTAAACTAAACTAAACTCAACCTAACCTCTATAAACTAAACCTATATACAACTAAACTAAACCTAACCTCTATAAACTAAACTAAACCTAACATCTATAAACTAAATCTATATACAACTACACTAAACCTATATAAACTAAACTAAACCTAACTTCTATAAACCAAACTATACCTATATACAACTAAACTAAACCTAACCTCTATAAATTAAACTAAATTAAACTAAACTAAATTAAATTAAACCACTACTCAAGTTTAGAACTAAACTAAACTTATATACAACTAAACTAAACTATAATGCCTCTACTAAACCTAAACCTCTCTAAACTAAACTTAAATTAAACCTCTTTATTAGTGACTCTACTCTCTAACCTAAACTTAAACCTCTCTAAACTTTAGTTTAGTTTAGAGAGGTTAGGTCTAAACTAAAATAAACTTATATACAACTAAACTAAACTTAACCTCTATAAACTAAACTAAACTTATATAAACTAAACTAAACTAAACCTATAGATAACTAAACTAAATTTATAGACAACTAAACTAGACTAAACCTAACCTCTATAAACTAAACTTATATAAATTAAACTAAACCTAACCTATCTAAACTAAACTAAACCACTACTCAGATTTAGAACTAAACTAAACTAAACTAAACTAAATCTCTATAGAGAAGAGAGTGCCTCTACTCTCTAAATTAAGCCTAAACCTCTCTAAATTAAACTAAATGTAAACTAAATTGAGAGGAGAGTGCCTCTACTCTCTCAACTAAACCTAAACCTCTCTAAACTAAACTAAGAGTGCCTCTACTCTCTAAACTAAACCTAAACCTAAATCTCTCTAAACTAAACTAAACCTAAACTAAACTGAGAGTTCTTCTACTCTCTAAACTAAATTAAATCTATAGACAATTAAATTAAATCTATAGATAAATAAACTAAATCACTACTCAAATTTAGAACTAAATATAACTAAACCTATAGACAACTAAACTAAACTAAACTAAACTAAACTAAACTAAACTAAACTAAACTCTAGTGCCTCTAATAAACCTAAACCTCTCTAAACTAAACTTAAACTAAACTAAGAGTGCCTATAATAAACTTAAATCTCTACAAACTAAATTTAAACCTCTCTAAACTAAACCTAAACCTCTCTAAACTAAACTAAGAAGAGAGTGCCTCTACTCTCTAAACTAAACCTAAACTAAACTGAGAGTGCCTCTACTAAATCCAAATCTCTCTAAACTAAATTAAATTGAGAGGAGAGTGCCTCTACTCTCTAAACTAAACCTAAACTAAATTGAAAGTGCCTCTACTAAACTTAAATCTCTCTAAACTAAACCTAAACTAAATTGAGAGGAGAGTGCCTCTACTCTCTAAACTATAACTAAAACTAAACCTCTCTAAACTAAACTAAACCTCTAGTGAGCTAAACTAAACTAAACTAAGATAACAAGAGCAATCAATTTCGTCCCTCCTAACCCATTGGGGGGGAATCTAATGGGTCATGTGATGTATATAATTCTTTTTGGTATAGAGAGGTCTAAAGAAAGAGAGGCCTAGGCATAGTCTCACTCTATATAGTACAGTATAGAGAAGGAAAGAAGGTACAAAGTTTAGAAGATAAGAGAGATTTAAAGGGGAAGGGACAGTCATCAATTCTGACAAAACCATCTAAAAAATGGGCCATTTTTGACAAAAATAGGAGGGGAACTAAAGTCAAGTCAAAATACATTATTTTTCTTTATTTTTATCTTATAAGATAAGAATAATTAGAGTTAGAGTTTCTCTTAATAGTAGTACCTAATTGGCTAGTTGTCCCCATATATAAGATATGATAGAAACCTAACCTCAACCTCTATGGGGCTGGCATTTGAATCCCCAATTTTTAGAAGTAGGCATGGAGTGAATGTGACTCCCTTTTTTGGTAGGTACCAAGTGGAAATGCCCTCTAATTTCTCCCTCCTATGGAGGGAGTCACTCCCTAGAGAGGTTTCAAAGGAATTGATGGTAACAAGTACTGATTCCTCCTCTATAGTATAGCAAGCTAAGCTCTCTAGAAATACTATAGAGGAGTCACTTCCTAGAAAGGTTTTAGCTTATTCTCTATTTTATCTTAAATAGAATTTTATCTTAGATAGAATATGTAGAACTATTAAGGGATAGTTCCATGCCGAGGCTCCACTGGGCTATCATTTATCAATTAAGTGGACAACTCTGCTATACTCAAAATTGGGGTGCTGGTAAGAGACAACCTCTTTTAGATAATCTTTCTGGTATGGTATATAGAATGAAGGGACTCATGATCATATAAACCCACTCTTATCTAGAGCCCTCTATAGTATGGGAGAGTCTCTCATTTATATCTAGGCTCTAGATAAGAGGACCTCTAGAATAGATCCTAACCTCTCCCACTTATAGGAGAGGATAGGATCAACTCTAGAGTTAATTCACTGACCAAACAAGTATTGTACTATATTTTCCAATTTTAGTCACTATTAAAAACACTCTTGTCTGAAGACCTTCATGGCATTTGTTCAGTTTGGTCAGGACTTATCAGCTCTAAGAATGGATAGGCCCTTATCCTTTATCCTATATGGGGGGGACCAGACAACCACCTTCTATATATATAGGGCCAACCCTACCTTATATATGTGTAGGGGGATAGATAGATAGATATAAGATCATCCCCTATATAGGTCATCTAGTATCATCTCTGGGGGAAGAGCATTTAGCATGAGGAGAGAAGAGTAGGTTAGTGCCCTAGCTTGGCTCTATGTGAGTAGCTCTAACTGATCGATAAAGATAGAGATATAGGGCCTACCTATCTATGTAGAGGCCCCTATCTAGATCAGGGAGGGTGGGATAGAGTTATTACATCTATGTGGAGGCCCCTATCTAGATTGGGGAGGGTGGGCTAGATCGATACTAGGCACCCTAGAGAGAGATATGGGGTGGATGGCAGGTAGGCAATATAGACTCAAGACTCAACACTTAATATATGCACTCCTCCCCTCCAGACCTAGGGCCCTTTAGGGTGAGCCTGATTGGCCCCTACCCTATATATATAGATGGAGTAGTGAATACTATCTGAAGGTTGAAGGCAACTAGCTTGATATGATAGAGGTCCTCCTCGCTACGATAGGCTGAGGGGAGAGATAGAGAGGGGATCACCATCTATAATTAGCTCTGAGGGTGAGTATAAAAAGGGGTATAACTATGTCTATGGATATGGGCAAGCTATATAGAGTAGGGTAGGGGCCTATCTAATCTAAAGTCCCTCTAAGTAGTGTAGTTTCTATTCCACTCTAGCCTACTATATCAAAATCAGATGGATGTCTGGGCATCGACACTTCCTCTATCTAGTCATAACCGTATATGTTTCTCAATTCATATAGATCAATGTTTTTTGGTCAGCCATATATATATATATAGATGCTAGTAATGGAGACTTCATGGATATAGGGATTTTGTCATGTGGTTTACTATTCCCATATAGATATATAGGGGTTGAGTGGAGTTATCTATATCTATAGGGCCATTTCCATATTGATATATAGGGGTCCCCCCTTCTCTATTCTATATGGGATGTAGGGTGATCACACCAGATCGATCTACTACAAACTAGACTATGGTTGGTCTACCTATAGTCCAACCACCATCTAGACTCTATATATAAATACGGGAGAGCACCCACCTATATATAGAAATATGCCCCTATATATCTTATCCATCTGGGGGAGTACTCTAGGGTTAGGGTTATAAAGTGGAGATGGGAGTGGATATGTGTGAACCAGATCAGTCAATTGGCCTCATGGCAGGGGGTTAATCTTGTCACCATATAATGAGGGAACAACCTAGCTAGCACCCAACCCTACCCCCCTAGATAGTGGTAGGGTAGATGTAGTTGAGAGTGAGCCTATATATATTTGGGGCCATTGCACCCATAGATAGTGGTGGTTAGCTTTCTCTTGATGTATCGATCAAGCCCATTCCCTTTGACTATATATATAGATAGTCAACCACACCAGAAGAATAAAGTGAGTTATTAGTTAGTCTTCATTTGACCGATACTAATCCCATCCCATATCTATATATAAGCATCTTCACTCATGCTATGAGTAGATTAGAGTCTAAATACTAATGAAACTCTATATTGTGGGGATTAGATCCATCTCTATAGATAGGGGATAGGGTAGGTCTTCCTTCAGTTTGGAGCCATGAGCCATTAGAGTGGATATAGATGGGATTAGGTTGGGCAGTTAGTATATACTAGAGATTCACCCCCATATATCTAGAGGGGGGTTTGGTCAGGGGAGTGTAGACTAATTAGACTGAAAGATAGGCACTGAGATAGGACCCCTATCTCCAAGATAGAGTAGATCAGATCCCCATCTATATAGAGAGGGGGGGAGGCCCCCTCAAGCCCTATATATCCCATAGAATATATAATATCTATATAAAGGGGGAGGGGGAGGGGAAGGAGGAGGGGGTTAGATCTATCTAAGGGTATAGATTTACCATAGATAGATTAGATAGGGCCCCCTCTCCCCTCTCCCCAAATATCTAGCCCATTCAACTTCTATGGTAGACCTCTCCCCTCTCCCTAAATATCTAGCCCATTTAACTTCTATGGTGACCCTCTCCCCTCTTCCCTCTCCCCTCTACCTAAATATCCATCCCATTAAACTTATATGGTCCCTCTCCCCTCTCCCCTCTCCCCTCTCCCCTCTCCCCAAATATCTATCCCATTAAACTTCTATGGTGGCCCTCTCCTCTCTCCCCTCTCCCCTCTCAATATAGATGG